>CABFOQ010042147.1:0-21398 GCA_900660455.1 Gephyroberyx darwinii
CTTGTCACTAAAACCACATAATGTGTTATATCATCTAATTTCAGGGTTCCCTGGTCGCCTGCGAGTTCCTGCTCCAAAACGCAGCCAACGTGAACCAGCAGGACGCCCAGGGCCGAGGACCGCTCCACCACGCCACCATCCTGGGACACACTGGGTTTGTCTTCCACATCTCACTACGACTCCAACCTCGTCCTTGGAGAATGTTCATTTTTGGCAACACAGCATCCACTCCAGACCTCATATATCTAATTTGGTGAAATATTTCCAATCGTTCAGTATTTCAAAATGATATAATGATCCGGTCTATAAAGCGGTGATCATTTTAACAACCAGGACTCAAGTTACCTACCATCCTGTAAAAGTGCCATCATTTGTTTTCATTTCGTGCTATCAGTCAAGAGTTGGTGTCATTTTTTTTCAAATGGTGATGGATATCTGCTTTCGGAGCAGAACTCATTTCTTCGAACATGGCCATAAACAGCCCATAATAGCACTTGTTTATTGGTTTTGGTCTGAAATTACATACTGCTTCAAGTTCCATTAATTTGCCCTCAGCAGTAATAAGAGATTCAGCTCATGAACACATGAAACTACGTTGTGATGGATGCTGCTGATGCTTGAGGTGTATTTCTATGGTCTTTATATGGTGCTGCATTATATTACACTTACAGTGACTTTTGTTCATCTCTGTTGCTGAGGTAAAGCTCACTGACACAGAGGAACTAAGCTTGTTATGGATGCTGTCGTCGAACGGAGGTGATCTACTGAGATTAATTCACCTTGCTCTTTATTTCAGGCAAGTGTGTTTATTCCTGAAACGAGGAGCTAATCAAAATGCTGCAGACATTGAGGAGAAAACGCCCCTGTCCATGGCGGTGGAGGCGGCCAACGCAGATATAGTAACACTGTGAGTGACGTTTTTCTTTTACCTTTGTTTATTCAGGCAGTTTCAGACAGTCAGACACATTCAGACAGTTACACAGTCTCACCTGAGAGCTGTCCAGTACAACCACAGTCTTCCTTCACCTCCCCACCCAGAGTTACCCAGCCGATCTGGGATTTGAAACAGTGATCGTCTCGTCACAAACCTGCTTCTCTCTAACATCCACTGGGGTTATCATGACCCCAGTAACCTGCCGACTCTCGCCCACCCACTTTTCCCTCTTTCCCTTTAGGTTTTATACCTAGGTGCTCACTCTAGTTCAGTAGGTAGAGTTGCATCAGATCTTTGGTGCCGATAAATGTCAAGGCTCCTGCACTGATTTGGAAAATATGATGAATGATTTTGAGTATCTAGGGTCTTTGTAGGCATAGAAAAACACAAAAAACTGAGTGTGGAAAAAAGTTTTGGAAATTCAACACTACGGTGTTAACTGGGCGAGAGTCTGTATAATAGTATTAGTAATATTATTGACCTTTTCAACAATAACCTTCTCAGTGTAGGTTATTGTACTTTATTACATGGTTACATACATTAATAATTTAACACGAAATATTGATTTAAAATGATTTGTATTACAAACTACATCCATTCACCAGCTCCCACCAAAAGCTAGTCCAGCACTGCATTAACTGAGGAGTAACGTCTTTCTGCCACAAGGTGTCGCCTTAATAGAAATCAACAAAATCCGCCAGATTTCTTGACTGTGGGGTGATGTGAGTAGCTGTGAAATAACAGTGTTGAAAAAAACTGTGTAATGAAGATGTAGAGCGATGAGCGATAAACCTGCTTTGTCCAAAAACTGATAGAATTTAGAAAAATAGAGAAGGAATCCCGTAATTACTGTCAAAATCTAAGAGTCTACTGAATGACTGTAATATCCTCACTGTACCCGTTTGTTTCCCCGCCCCCAGGTTGCGATTGGCCAAGATGAACGAGGAGATGCGGGAGGCGGAGGGGCCCTACAGCCAGTCAGGTCAATATCCCACCAACAGCCCCACCGAGATGCAGTACAGGAAGTGCATGCAGGAGTTTATTAGCCTGCAGCTGGATGAAACTTAGTAGATGTCCATTCTCATGTAAACGGGGGCAACGTGAAACCGAGCTTACTGGTGACGTCAAGCTCAGGTTTCAGGGTCGGGGTCAGTTCACTTACAACTGCAGATTCACAGGAGAACCTCAGATCTCCTGGACTTCATTTTTGTGATAAAACACATTCAGATTTATAATTTGGAAGAATTTATATTTACTTACCGAGGTGAACTGACCCAGAGTTGCTCCTGTGCCGTGCTGTACTCAGTGTGCAATAGCCATTGTAACCACCCAGCCCAGCCAGGCGCTGGGAGAGCTGCACCTCGTGTGTGGTTGAGTCAGGTGCTAAACTGTGTTCATGTGACCGGGTTAAAGCCATCCAGACAACTGAAGAGTTTCGTTCCAAAATGAGATATCCCCCTTTTGAAAGACTGTTAAAATATGACTCCTGTAAAAAGTATTGATAGCACATAATCATACTGTGACTGTTCGCTGGATAGTAACTGTAAGTCCTGTTTCTGACTGTATCCCATATCTGAGAGATGCTGAGTGACGAATGCCAGCTAATGAAAAAATGGACATATAGCGTTTTGGAAAAAAGCTCTTCCCTTGTTCACCACTGCTGGAGGAACAGCCGCGACCAGAAACACTATAGCCGTTACGCTGCAGTTGTCCGTCGCGTCTCGGCTGTCAAACGTCAGTCGTGTGCTGATCAATCACGATGTCTTTTGGGAAACGCTAGCTACCCGGCGACTGCCACCAACATCCGGTGACACTGAAAACCTCAAAGTGCAAAGCAGTCGTTTCTATCTGGCAATAATTGTGACTTTTGAATGACCATCAGACCAGTTTGGCGTGGCGTGGCGTGGCGTGGCGTAGGGTTTGATTTTAAATTGGTGACCTGAGGGAATCATGTATGCACATTCCTTTTTAATGGTTATGCAATTACCCCCCCCCCCACCATGCTCGTGTGGTTTCCATTTTGAGTCTTAACTACTCTCAAGGTCATGTTTACTTTTCTGTTGCTGCAGCGGTGCATCGACCCCGGCTCCCTTATATGTATGCATCTTACTGTTGTGACGTTGACATGCCTGGTCAGAAAAATATCTATTTTAGAAGTGTTGCTTTTATAAAGATAATCCTAGGAACCATATAAGCATCCATGCATTGTTGTAAATGATATGTATAGAGACATTTCCATGTAGTCAGTACTTGACAGAATAAGAGTTGAGTCATGTAACGTATTCCCCTGAGTGTTGTCGAGACACGTTTGCACAAGGGTCTCTGTGCTTGCATCCTTGTTTTTGTTTTATTTTTTTATTGTGGTATTTTCTACCTGTTATGACGATATCGTGTCTTGGTTATTAGTCAGTCTGGTAAGTGTGCTTGCTAAATCGCCCCGTCGTCACGGGAAATCCAGAATTGTAAGTTGAAAGGCGTTTTTAACGGCGTCGGGTTGAATGTTACTGGCCTCTGGAGGGTTTTACTGTAGGTGAAGTATGAGGATGGTTCACCGTCAAACAAGAAGTGCAATAGCGTAGAAAAATATCCACCTGTAACCATGTACAGCTTTTTATCACCTACTACTCCTACCTTATATTTACCTTAATCATTTGGGAGCTTTACAAAAAAAGAAAACTAGAAAACATTTCCTGAAGAATGTGAGATCAGTATGAAGCTCCCTTGAGAATCGAAACGTACCCCAGTTTCATCCCACGTCTCCGCTCCATACGACCCGGCCCGAACCCCCAGCGGTCATTTCATAGGGCACAGAAGCACTTTGCCCATTCACGTCCACTGAGCAGCGCCCCCTAGTGTGAGCACTATCCACTGCAGCTGAATGATAGGCTTGTCGATGGATGCATTTAATAGTTTAAAAAAAGGGATTTTTGATTGTGCTGGAGCTTGTTTCCCCCAGAGTTGAGGCTGAGGGGTTTCTTAAAGAGTCTTTTTCTTACAGGGTAGGAAAGGGGCTCTTGCATTTATGTGTGCTGACCACAAGAGGGCGGGCTTTACTCAGAAATCTCCTCCATTTGTCCCAGATGAATGGAGCATCCTACATTGAGGGCTAGGTGTTGTGTCGCTGTAGGTAGCTGGTCTGTCATACGCGTCTTATAACAATGCAGTACCCTGAACGGTCATTTATCGCTATTTAAAAACCAATATATTGGACCTATGACGAGAATGCTACGTGAGCAGAAAAGAAAGTGTGTGTTTTGTTTTTGTTGTTGTTTTTATGAAATGGGAGCCATTTCTGACTGTCGCTGCCTTAAGGTCAACAACAGATGCACTAGTATTGATCAGGAGGAGGAGGAGGAGGAGGAGGAGGTTAGGCTTGTATATAGTAGGTGCTGTCAGTCAGCGAGTGATCCTCACCTCGTTCGACTCTGCGAGGGGATTAGCTTACAATCTTCCCTGGCGACCCGAGGGCCTCTTCATCAGCACTTCCAATCAGTTGATGAATGATTGGACTGACGAGGGACATTCAGGGCTAATGAATGTGAGCGAGACCTAACCCACTTAAAATCACACCCTTGACTCGAGTGGTTTTTCCCTGATTAAGTGTATGGAGGAGCCGTGGTTTTCAGCCTGGTGTTTGGGCGGCCATGATTTATAGGTGGGCAGGGGGTCACGAGATGATTAATGGAATCTGAAAAAATATATTTATTACATCCTAATAATATTTTATTCTGATTAATGCCTTTCTTGATAATGGATATTTGCTGCCTGTAGGCTTCTTCTGATAATTGAGTAAAAGGGCGGAAATAAAAATCATCAGGTCACTATTCTGCACGTTCACGCCTGCAGCAAGGTTTCGTAAAGGTTGAGACCCACCGAGTCAGAGGAAGCTCTTTTATAACTCTCTCCTCCTGATTGCTCTCATTCACTCGTCTTTCTCTGAAGTGTCACTCTCTCGGTTCTGTGTTTTTCTTTTCTTTTCTCACTCTCCTCCCCAGAGTTTGTGCCTTTCTTCTGTTCTCTTGTTTCTTTGGGGTGCTGAGGCCAACACAACTGTATTTTTGTACATAAAATCCTGCACTTTAAACACAATACAGTTGGTTAACAAAAACTAATCTTTGTGGGCTTGTCTTTCTTTCCGACTCCATCGCCAATTCTCTTCCTCTTTCTGCTCGTTTTCTCAAGCTGTTCCCTCTTGCCTGTTCTGTTTTTTCCCATCCTTCTCCCTCTGCGTTGTTCTGTTTCATACTCGAGCCTCGCCGACGCTCTGACAGGTATGGCTGACTTTCTCTTTTCCATTCTTCCTCTAATGACACTGTGCATGCCCTCTTCACTCTGCTAAACAGCTGATATTCTGTCCTCCTGTCTGGCAAAAATGATAATCCAGATTATTTTGGTGAATATTGTTAATCACAAGTAATCTTGATGATTTGTGTAAGAAAATTATTTTGCAGCACTTTTATTTGCAGCAGGGGTGATGCAGTGAGTAGGGAGACAAGCCCAGGGTCAAGCTGCCATTAGCAAACACGACCAGCACCAAGGCTGCTAGCTGACCCTGACCTCTGACCTCCCTGTGGAGGGGAGGGGGCCAAGCGAAGAGAATAAAGAACCACACCGTCACATTACATTGTTACACCAGGTTTCAGGGTTGCCGACATGCCAATATGCTTCAGTTATTAATTGCTGACATTAAAATCACAATATACAAATGCAAACAGCACCAACTGTTTTGTGTTTTAAAGGTTCAAAGTTCATGGCAAGCGTTTAGATTTTCTATCAACATAAATAATGTCCATAAATGCTATTTAATGATACACTGTCCGCTGCCTTGCCAGCAGCACTTCAGCAGGACAGGAGATAAACTTCAGCTCCATGACTCACATAGTTACTGCTGTTTGGCTTCGTAGGGCAGCTCTCTTCTCTGGCTCTGACTGAGTGTTTTGTTATTGACGTCGAGTTTCCTCTCTGTCCTCGCAGGCGATGAAACCTACCAGGACATTTTCCAGGACTTCACCCAGATGGCCTCCAACGACCCAGAGAAGCTGAACCGCTACCAGCAGTACGACCCGCAGAAGCCCTGACACCGGAGAGACGTCCACGTCCACCGGGGAGACGTCCACCGGGGAGACGTCCACCCAACAGCATCCAGAAGCAGCCGGGTAGCGCCGCGCTCTGCGCCACCACAGGAGGACCTGCTCCCCCAGATCCAACATGGCTGAAACCCTTCATCACATTGAAATGAGTTTTAATTGCAGCTTGTTGAAAAGGAACTTAAATAAGTGATGAAGTGAACTTTTAATTTTTTTGCTTCTCAGTATCAAGTGAAAGGTTCAGCGTTTTGAACAGGATTTGCTTCCTCCACACAATCCTGAAGTCAAATCGTAATTTGACCAAGTAGAGCTGCTGCAAGGTTTTTAATTGGACAAGTGAAATTGAAATACAATTTCTATTTTTAAAAAGAGAGAGGCTGGTGCATGTTAGACTGTTCCATTTTATTTCTATTTTCAAATAGATTCCCCTTTAAAGCTTTAAGGCTTTAAGTAGTATTTACAGGCTCGAACTCTTCGTCTTAAATCACCACTGATGTTTACCCGTTTTGATGGTAAGACTTTGACGTGTGAAACGATGTACAGTCACTATGGAAGTTCACCTGTTATGTTAAACACAGTTCTTTTATTTGATTTTCAATTTTAGATATTTGTTGAAAACGTTCCACTGAATGATTTTGTTTTCCACGTTTTGACACCACGTTAGTATATCGGTGTGATCGGAGCAATCAGGTTTTCAGTGTCACGTTTGTGAATTTAAGTAGCTTGAGATGATCGCTTATTTGTAGCTCGAGTCTCATGGTGATATGAGATGGAAAGTTGTTGAAATGAAGTTGAAAGAACTTTGCAGCATCAGCATGTTGGGCCTATTCAGTATGTTCAGTTCGGCCATGTTGTCCCCATGGCTGCTGTGTTTCCAGGCTCTCTGCAGACCCGTGTAGGAAGCCTGTAAATGGAAATCGAATCATTTTCAGGTCTTGAATTGCTCGCAGTCCAAAACTGTTCAGTCCTGACATATTTTTTAATGCAGCTATAAACCTGCCATTTCAAATTGTTTGTTGTTGTTGTGAAGAATAATCTTCACCTGTAGTCTCATCTGGTCTAATCTTGCTGCCCAGCCACTATCAGCAGACCTCATGCTGAACACCAAAACCCTCAAATCAAATCAATCAAGTCTGGAACTTTGTTTGTTTGTACTGTAGGAACTGGTTTATGTTTTTGTGCTCGACTTATAAAACCTCTACTCAACATTCACAGTGTATTGAAGATGTGATTTCAAGTGTAACGTGCAGCACAAAACCATACGCCAACGCAACATGGGATACAATTCTTGTACATTTTGTACAGATGCTTTTGGATACACCAGAGACGTGAATGAAGTAGTGGTACTTGAATCATTAAATAAGCTTTTGTAAATGCTGTTCTTTTTATCCTTTGGTAATTTTAGCCCATTTTATATCGCCTGTCTGTATACCAATATACGTGTATATTGCACCTGTAATACATATGCTGCAAATTATGGACTGAAGCTTCGTGTTGTTGGATTGTTTTTCCTTGCTTTGTATCATGAGGTTAACTTCAACCGCTCCGTCTTACTTGGCACTATTAAGGTCATTATTGGAATGCACTTTTCAGCATGGGGTTGGTCTGACTCTGCACATTTAACCCTGGCTCCCACCAAGGGGCTCCGCCGGTGCCATAGTCCACAAACAGGTATTTGACATTGTAAACAGTCTCATTAAAAAGTGTGATGTGGCCCAAGACTCACATCTTTCTCCTCTACTTGCTCTCATCCCAAAAAAATCACCTTCTGCTCTCCTTAACTCTTGTTTTATTTATTTTTCTAGCTTCTCTCATACAGATGTTGTCAGGACACTCAATTTTCATCTCATTCTGCTGTTGCACTCATTGGAAGTCACTGAATAAGAGTCAGCTTAACACAGCAACTCTAAGAACGACATACAAATCTTTCAAATGTGTTTTCATGGTTTCACGATCGTCCAACTGGATTTCGATGGTCAAAAAAACTGATTGTCTCAAGGGGAAAAGCATAGATTATAGTCATATATTTGGTAGGATGCATTGATTCATCGTTTTTATACCGTCCTAGCATCACATTAAAAAAAGAAATTGAAGAAACTTGGGCATCCGAGGGTGGTTTGTGCTGCCATGTTGGAGGAGCGTTGACAAAAAGGAAGAACAGAAACGTTCCGCCTCTTTCCCGATGTTTTCCACCGCAAAGAAATGAAGCGTTCTCTTTGTTTTGACAGGGAGGAAGAGGTGATGCTGCATTCTTTCATTTCGCTGCCTCATGCTCCAGGCCTCTACCCAACAACCGAGGATGTTTAGTCTCGCAGAAATGATCATAATGGAGGAGGTACTGGCGTTCCTTCAGAGGTGGAGATAACGCGCCTCAGTCATTTTCTGGTTATTAAGGACATTGTTGAAATAGTTTATCGCCCAATAATGGAGCTGGCTTCGTTAATATCTTGTCCTCACTTCCTGCTTCATACTGATGTGATGTTTCTGTGTATTGTGGAAGGCAGCAGAACACAATCTGTCTGAAAAGTGGATTATAAACCTAATATGAACCCCTGGTTTGGGTTTTAGATGCTCCCTTGAGGGTTTTCTGTTAATCTGCTAAAATAAGTGATATATTTCTCTTCTTTCTATGTTTATGGTCGCAATTTATCACTTTTTATCTCCACCTATTTTATCACCGCAAATAAGCTAAACCTATAAAGCCCTAACCTCACCTTCTGCCTAACCATAAACTCAGATAGGGGGAATGACCAGTGATTTTCAAAGCTGTCCAAGAGTGAGTTCACTGGGGGGGAACTGAATTCCTCCCAATCTGGCCATGCGTCTATGAACATGTTAGCCAGGCCCGTTCCACCTTTAATAATTATGGCATGTTTATTTCTGTCGTGTTGTAAAATGAACGGCATCCAGGCAGCGGTGCCCACCACTTAAAGTGACTTATGGTCCTCTCAGTGTGCACAGTACATGTTTAGTCTGCCCCGAGCTAATGTCCCTGAACATGCATCACTTTTCCACAACAGCAAGAGCATAAAACTGCAGACCGCTATTGGAAATACTGTTATGGTATCGCTCATATACTGTACAATCATATACTGCAGGCCTCACCGTCTGAAATCTTAGGAAACGTGAGTGTGTTGCGTGTTTTCTGAGTTCAAAATGTTGGTGTGGCAGTGTAGAAAAAGAGATGCGTGACAACAGATGAGAACTGGAGCACGATCAAATCTGTCCGGCTGTATTGTCAGCAGCTACCAACCCGTTAGCCGATCCAGCCACTGTGCTCGGCTAATGGACCGGGTCTCGGCCACCGGGCCTTTTCCAGGAAGTCTGCGGTCCGCTCCCCTGTAGAGAAACGAAGGGCCGCCGCTGGAGACGTTTCCCTCCATAAAATCACCACGTGAACAAACGCTGAGAAGGCCAAGCTCCAACATCCCAGAGCCTTCCAGAGACTAAAACACAGAACATGCAAGTCATTTAGTCTGGTATCAAGTCTTAAAATCTAAAGGGTGAGATCATTCCACTTGTTTCCAATGCAAGTCGTCTTTCTGACATGTTGATATTAGTGATCCGCTTCAGGTCATCTTTATTTTGTGACTTGTTTCAAGAAAATTCATCAGACGGGTAAAACTGGAGTGGAAATGA
The DNA here is from genome assembly GCA_900660455.1 of Gephyroberyx darwinii. Lineage (NCBI taxonomy): Eukaryota > Metazoa > Chordata > Actinopteri > Trachichthyiformes > Trachichthyidae > Gephyroberyx > Gephyroberyx darwinii. The sequence continues at coordinate 9,661 of CABFOQ010042147.1, forward strand.
AATGATCTCATCCGGAGGTATGTTTCACTTATTTAAAGTTTTGTTTTACATTTTCAAGACTCCCTACTAGACTAACTTGTAAAGAAGGATGTTTTCTCCATGTGTCTGTCAACTGCTGACGGGGGGGTCGTTCCATTTCGCTGATACTGTAGATCTGTTACCGAGATACTCGAGCGCCAGAAACACGGATGATGAATTACAGCAGTTTCCATCTTACTGTTTTGATATAAAAAATAAAAAAAATTCTAAGATAAAGATGAACAATGAAGTAATAAGTTAAGTCCAAGTTTGCATTAAAGGAAGGACTGTCATTTTTCATCAGGTACAGACAAAACCAAGTGTCACAAGAAAAGGTCATAACTCATTTCACATAAACACGAGTGTGTGGGCCGACTGCCTGGACAACGGACCCCTCCGGATACGATGCTCTGGAGTCAGAGTTCTGTTCTCCCTCCAACCAGCAGCACAACATATATTTCACGGTACCATATTTTAGCATCGTTAGCTTCTCTGGAGGCAGAAACAATCTCATTGGTTGAGTTAAAGCTACATAACTCAGTATGGCTTCATTGCATTTTTACAGTTAGTAGCAGAGCGCTAGGCTAGCTCCTCTTACGGTGCCCTGCAAAAGTATTCACTCCCCTTGACTTTCAAAACAAGTTATTTCAAGCATTTAAAAACACATTTGAGATTTTTCATCTCAGTGCTATGCAGAGCACTCTATTCTAGCAAAGAGAAAAGTTTTTTTTAACTTTTCTTTCTCGCTAACAAATCTGAGACCAAGTCCCTTCACTCGATCTTAATGGGACTTAATTGGATCTTAGGGTGTCGGTGGACTCTCCATCAAAATACTGAAACACCGTATAAGATACATGGTTCAATTATGGACGACGTTGCAGTCCAGGTCTTGAACTTTAAAAGAAACTATAAATCATCCATTTCCAATCACTATGGTTGAAAATACAAAAGGTGCAGTTTCAGTCGGGTTTCCAGTCTATTTTTACTACAGAAATCAATGGAGAAATTGGACAGGAAATACTGAGAAAAACTATTTCACCTTCTGTATTTTCACAAACAGCGATGGGAGGGTGATGATTTATCTGTTCCCTGAAACTTCAAGACCTGGCCTGTAAAGCCATCCATAAATGGACCATATATCACATACTGTGTGTTCAGTATTCTGCCGGAGAGTCCACCCTACACCCTCAGATCCCATTAAGATCTGGTGAAGGGACTTGGATCATATTGAACAGAGCGGCTAGGGTTTCATGTTTGGAGTGGCCTTGTCCGGGGAATCCAAACAGCTCTGCCTCTATTCTCTAATTGCTGATGATGAATGGACAGGCGGGATGAATAGGCGCAGTGTTGCAAGCATTCTTTCATACCGCAGTATCCTCCGCCAAAGGTAGCGGTGGTTGGGGTGTTAGACAAAGTGTAGTAACGTGTTGTACCATCCACCACCCTCCTCCTCCTCCTCCTCCTCCTCCCGATCTCTCCAGCAGTAGTGGTTGTTTAGTTTATGTCTCCAGCCCGGGTTCCCAGAATGGGCAGGCCCTGCTGCCTTCCCTCGGTTTTTTTATTTTTTGAGGAGATTCTTTTTTCCGAGTGAGGGCTCCCCGGAGGCCTGCCCTGCACACCGTGGTGAGCAGCCAGCGGTCAGCGTTTCCAACAGGTCACCCCAGCTAGGGGAAAAATGAGCCTGCTGCTCCACCACCACCACCAAGTCTGGTGTCCAGCTGTTCTGAGACCCCCAGGACAGAGCTCTCCTCTGGGCCGGGCACAGCGAACTAGAGGCTACGAGGCTAGAAGCTTCAAATCCCTGGACTGGCTGGGAAAATGTGGGTCTGGAAAGGGAATGAGACCCCTCCTTCAATCCCTGCTGTCGAGGTGTCCTTGAGCAAGGCACATAACCCCTAACTTTATCAATGTGAAGCTTGTTCAGTCGACTTTCCCTGGATAAACCAAACCTCCAGTAATGCTGAACAATTCTCCAACTTGCTGTTACACCAAAACACATCATTCCTATCACTTAAATTTTAAGTACGTTGATTTTGTGACCCTGCAAACTTCCCCTTAGGAATTGGAATCAAGTCTTTAATCTCCGTTAGTTTAATATTGATCTGCGAAGGGAAAATCTCTTCTTGTTCAGGGTACGTATCGCGAGGTCGGCTACAGAACGCCACCCTTGGAGCTGGTAGGGATTAAATGTTTTACTCAAGGAGGGTGCAGGAGTCAGTAGGGTTGATGTTTCTTGGCATTGAGGGGCTTGAGCCCAGGTCGTCAGGTTCAAGGGACGAAGGTTGGTCTTTGTACCTGCTGGCCCCCCAGCAGCAGCAGGTAGGGGTTGAGCGTCTTGCTCAAGGGCTTTTTAACAGATTAATACATACATTACTTGTTCTTGTGGGGATTCAAACTGTGAACGTTCTATGACGGGACGGTTTCTCTAACCATTAGGCTGAGAGGAAAACAAGGGAATCCAGCCAATGGGGTTTCATACAATTCTCATCAGTTGCATTCAGTGCTCAGACTTGCCATTTGCCCAGCTGCCCAGGTATTGAGGGATGCCAGCGATGACGGAGAGAATTATATAACTCTTCAGACTGTGTTTTGACATCAGTTGTCTCATTTGGGCTCCGAGGGGCCAAGGGTATGTCAACACCCTCTAAACTTTGGTCACGGGGGCAGGTCGGAGTTGGGTAAACACGCAACGCATGTGGCAACTGACTGGGAACTCAATGTCCTTCCTGGTCTTGGTCGGGGGAACAGCACCCCTGTTTTCTGCAAACTCTTCTCTGCTGCAGAAGTTACACAACCGAGCTCCTCCAGACACGCTCCCATCCTCGGTGGGCGGGGTCTACCACCTGGACACTGAAACCAAACCTGGCTGTTTCTCTTGACGAACAAACTCAACCACCTGCAAAAGTTAAAAAAAACAAAAAACGAGTAACAGCGCTGAAGAGAAACGCTGAGAACTAAACATGAGAAAGCTACCTTGCGTGAGTGCAACCGCTCTTGATGCCAAGTTAAACCCGTTGATCCGCTTGTGCAGAAGCCGTGACCTTGCTGAACAGCCCAAGCTCACAGTAACACAGGAAGAGAATGACTGGCAGCCTTTCAGATGAAGCAACGTTAGACATGAACAAAAAAATAGTTAAGGAAAGGGTGTATGTTGTGTTCATTCCCGAAGCACATGAAAAGAACAGTTGGATGGCATGTTCTTTATATCAGCATCACTCCACACAAGTCTCCTGCATGTTGCTTCAAAGACTACTTGTTCCTCTATCTATTAGCCATGAGAGATAGCAGGAGATTTATGAGGAACAAGCTACTTCAGCCAAAACCCACAATATCCTGCCTCAGTTGAATGTGAACTTCCATCCAGGGGAAACAGTCTGACCCGTCCAGAGCTCCATCATGGACCGCCGGCGCATCACTCGCTGGTCCGCAAGTCCAGCCAAAACTCAAGGACCTTGACCCTGTCCGCAGGCGTCTAGCCACACACTCACTGAAACCCTCCGAGATGACTACCCTGGGCCGCAACCTGGTGGGTCTGCTTGTTTGCTTAAACAGCGCTGTTGAACCGCAATCCTTTCGTCGAGGCTTACTCAACACCGCTGCCTCGACAGACGCTGACTACACGGCCAAAGGCATGCGTGGTGTCTGCTCACAGGCAGCCATCATCCTTCCTTCATGCTACCTCCTCCCTCCTTGACGGTTGGTTTACCGGTTTACTGACAGACATTCGGGGTGCCGGTCTACTGCCCGTCTGTAACGACGCTCCGGGGTCCACGATTCGAACCAAGGGATCCTTTTGCCTTGTATGGTGCTTTGTGGTCGTACCCACCAGGGAAATGGGAGTTGAGGATTTTCTTCACACTTCCTAAAAAGCACAAGTGGCTTTCTAGCGTGGCAGAGCAGCCTGGTGGTTAGAGAGACCGTCCTGTAACAGGAGCACCACAGGCTTGACCCTTCAAAAGCTGATGTATGACCTATGTAAGGGTTCTTTAGCAAGACCCTGACCTACCTGTACCTGCTCACTCATTGTGTGTGTGTGTACATTGAGTGTAAGCTAAATAAAAGCCAATTTTCATCTATATCTGAAAGAGCAAGTTGATATCTTAGATGTAGACTTGCGGTACAGAGCTCCAAAACGGTGCATTTTTTTGCTCTGAGGTCAAAGAAACATCCGTGGAAAGAATGATGGAGAGCTATGTGTGGTTGAACAATCCACTGTAAACGATTTGTTTCGCAAGCGAGTTTGCCGGGAAGAGAAAGACAGGAAGAGGAGGAAGTCCACCACCTGAACATCATAGAAAAATGTTCAAGAGGATGAATGTCTGGGCGGTGATTTATGAGACGTGGCTACAAAACAGAGGCAGACGTTCCACATACTGAAAAATCAACATCGCATCCCACCCGCGTTACCGGGACGTACGGGAAGTGAAGGCTCCGGCGGCCTTCTCGTCTTCGCTGGAGAGAAGGGGGGAGGTTAACTGAGACTAAACCATTCCCTCCTATGAGGAATGCACGATGTTACTACATCTTCAGGAATGCCATCCTATAATAGAAAGCATCTCTCAAACGTTGACACCAGCGACCGGTCGCTATATTTGGAAGGTGTTGAATCAGACATTGACCCACTCAGAGCAGGTCGCTGCTCTACATCAGTCAAGCACCAGATGCCTCTTCGGCGTCGCTGGATCAAATATCCAGATGCTGAATGATGACGGGGGATTTGGTCATTAGGTCAAACTCAACCAGACCTCAGTCAAGTGTATTCCTGTCTTCAGAATCACGTTCCTAGCCGACCAATACGAGGGAAGAGTTATCCAGGCCTCCATGACTGAAAATCTGGGAATGTGAAAGTAGAGGATGATTACACAGTCTAGCCAAAATGTACACGCTATTTCATTGATGGGAGTAGACGTGCAGCAAATCATCTCTGACAAGCATTTACTAAATAGCGCGGACGGTTTCCACCCGTTTTATGGATGAAAAATAAAGTGCGAGACGTTTCAAAACAGATCATGCAGAAAACAACCGCGTGCAGCCATTATCATTTCCCAAAGGCTTCACAAAAACATTTATTCCAAATAAAGCTGCATTTTCCAGATATGATTATACAGCTTATGTTTGGGAGAAATGGCCACTGGAAGATGCTAAACAGACTCTTTGGTTAATGCCGCACAACCAATCAATAAAAGCTGCTGCAGCATTCAATCTGTTCACGAGTTGGCATCTATGGGCTGAACTGCATCGCGGATAATAGAAAAGTTTGGACGTATGATTACTCAAGCCACAGATTGCATCATTCTATTAAATGGAATAAAAATTTCATCTGCACATCAAGATTGCACTAGCCAGTAGAAAGGAAAGAACAGCCTGTTCCCGATGCAACAGAGGCCTGGAGTATTACCTTTAATAGAGGTTGGAAGTTAAAACTCACCAGAGGTTTAGCAACTAATTCCATAACGAGAAGGAAAGAATGGAGAGAAATCCTCAACTGTTCTGATCGGGAAACCAGACCTGATGACACTGTGACGAGAGGCGTGACTAACCGGACAGGACGCAGGAATACCAAGGAATTTCTACAGTTGCTTATAGCTGGTGTTGTTATCCAGAACGTCTTGCACTAGTAATGCAACAGTAGAATAAGCTTGAATTCCTTGACTGCCTGTATTTCAGGTAACCAATCATCAGTGCGGAGGTCATTTATTTTGTTGGCACATCACCATCTTACATGATCACAGGAATATGTTGTGCTCTGATATCAAGGTGCTGCAGGTCTGACCCGTTTCTTACTAGTTGCCTATGATGGTGAACTGGGGACGGTCTGGATGAGTCAGCTAAATGCTTACAGTCCAAATTAAAAGTGAATGTTTGTTTTGATGGGTTTTAGAGGTAAGGCTCTTGAGAGAAGATAATGGATTTTTGTGGACGTTTTCCTTCGGAGAGTGAAGTGGAAGTCCTGGGCTACCCACTGTTTTATTACCACTGCATAAAAGTCTGTTGCAGTTTCAGCAAATGAGCCGGTTGCGTTGCTTCTCTGTGACGAGACACATGAACATCATCTATTCTCCAGATGGCCATGACAAAAAGAGGGAACACTTCTACAGCAGCTCCTCTGGATACACTAATGACTGAGTCTTAAAGACTGTTCTCCAATGCCGCCCCGAACCTTCAACCCCCATCTGGCCTTTTGCAGCCTGCAGGATTTTGCTAACAAAACCAAAAACAAGTGTTGAGATGAAACTTAACCTCAATTAGCAACAGCTTCCTCACATTAGTCTTCCTACTGAATTCATCCCGAGGTGTTAATCGGTTCCACCCGGGAACTCAAAAGACCAAAATAACTTTCCAACTGTTTCCCCAAAACCAAAACTAATCTCAGTGTGAGGAAAAATACCTCACACTGAGATTATCTGTAGACACACACAAATCAGAGTTTGAAAATTGAGCAGAACAAAGAGCAGAAACTGTTGAGTGGTGAAACTGAGAAAAATGAAGTTTCAGGTTTTATCTCTCGTCCCAAACTGATGGTTTGTACAGTGGATTATAAATCATTTAGCAGTTGTGGGTTATTTTTGGTTGATGTGAACTCTAAAGCCTCGTTATGACAGAGTAAGTAATGATGGTATTTCTCAGTATTTCCACGTAGACTTCCAGTATGTAACGCATAACCTTCCTTACAGAGGTGCTGGTCCAGACAGGCTGGTGGGAGGACGTCAGCAGCTGCTGTAAGTGCTGACAAAGTAAACCAGTCTAAATGTATGGGATTAGAGCGAGATCCCTCAATGCTCACCTGGTGAAATACAGCAACTCAAATAAACACACACACACTCCGGTCTCCAACATATATCTTTTTTTTTTTTTATTGTACGGACAGAAAATTATACCATTTTAACAAGAGAATGTAAAACATTCCCTGTCTGACAAAGGGGGGGGCCAGGACAGGGAAGGAACGTGTAAAAGAGGAAGCGATGGGAGGTGGAAGGATAGATGGATAGATGGAGGGGAGGGAGGGGAGAGAAAGAGGTAACATGCTGGGATCTCAGTTCGGATGCCTGGGGACGCCACCTGAGGAGAGGAAGACACACCGGTTAGAGCCGACTGAGCCAATCGATTTGAAATATCATCAGAAAATAAACAAGGACGCTCCAATCAGGAAACATCCTAAACCCAAAAATGAACAAGAAAGATTGAATGGAAGTTTAGTTCCTTGGTGGCATTTATCCAAACTGACCCCTACCCTGACAATGCTAGCGCCAAGCTCCGCCCACTGAGCAACAGAGGACCACAAAGTAGGTGAAGAGAATAATCTACACTTGATCTCCTAGTAACATGCAGGGTGTTAACACTATAAAAGCATCTCAACCTCGGAGTAGCTGATTAAAGGGGCCATAAGTACGATAACAGCACCGATGGTGGGCGGCGCTACGAGCGAGCGAGCGGCGAAGACATTTCAGCTACGAAGTCACGAGATGTTCCTGTTGGATGCTGTCGTCTTGTGATGTGTTTATGTGAACATGCAGCTTTGCTTCTGAGTAACTGTTGTTGCAATTCCTGCTGGCTGCCAACAGAGGTCAACAGAGGTCGTAGATTACTTAGTGCTCCTTTAAAACAAATGACCAATTAAACTGAACAAAATTAATTGAAATGAACAATTTACCGACAAACTTTTAAAGATTCGGCAATTTTTTTTTTAAGGGACCGTAGGCTAGCACCGGTAAACATCGGGTCAGTAACGGATTGTGTTTAGACACACGGCTGCTACGGGGATCAAACCCTTGACCTCTTGATGAGACGATGAGTAACTACACGTCCACGTTGTTTAATTTGCTGCGCGGCACTTGAACCTCACGCAGGAATGAAAACTATGTAAAGAAGCCCTAATCTGGCGGTTGACACCTCATCGGTCTCATCACACGTAACAGCGCACCGCTACATGAGAGGCAGCCGGTCCAACACCAACGCAACAACGAGCCAGGAGTCATTAAGCATCCGGTTTCATTGGCGGGTACAGGCTGAAGGCTCGCCCTCTTAGCTGGCGCTTGGAGATGGCAGTAATATTTACATTCCTGAGTTAGTGACGGATGAAAGTAGGTTAGGGGCGGGAACAGCTACGTGGTATTGCTCCAACATCTGAAGGATAGCATGGCTGCTATCACGCAATATCACACAATGCTAGGAAGGTGTGTCGGTGCTGCTGCAACCAGGGTGTCTGCAAGTTTCATCTAGTTATATTTAAGAGCTTTAACACCCATTAGAATGAAATCTAAGACTAACAGAAATAAAAACAAGAAAAGAGGATAAGAGATCGCACAAAGAAAACTGAATTTAAGACAGTAAAACTTTGTTATTGAACTCTACGGCCTTTAGTATAGATAATATGAGACATTTTAAGACTTTTACAGGACCTCCAGACACCCTTTCCAGCAACAGGTGGGACATATCGCTAGGCTAGTATGTGATTGGCTGCTTTCCTGCACTGATAGATGAGGAAACGAGGTCCAAGTGGTTCAGATGTTTCTCTGCACATGCAATATTCTCTGGCTTCTTGAGCTGCTTGAGGTACGAGGGCGTGATAAGGTCGCTGATGCCGCGTGGGTCAACGTACCTTAGCAGTGACAGCTTTTCTACTCGTCGATGTACTCGAAGGGCTCGGGGGGCTCCGGCTCCTGCTCTTCCTCTTCAATCTTGGGGCCGTGGGCGGAGACTGGCTCGACAAGCTCCTCCTCCTCCTCACTGGTGTCCTTCATGATGATGATGCCGCCCGTGTGCAGCTGGTAATAGATGGGGAAACTCACCGTTAGCGTTGAGCGGTTCCACCATATGATATACTGATATTTAAGTTAAACAATATCCTCCCTCCAACTCAATGGAACAAGCTGCACTCGCAATTGTTTAATCTCACCACTCTCCACTGTCAACACCGGACTGGTGCTTATGCAATAGCTGGAAAACCTGAAGTAAGCGCTCAGACGGCTAAAGCCTGGGTGAACTGCTAACAGGGAACAACACAGCATTTTGCCTCAGGGTCAGGAATAGTGAAGATTAAGACAAGAACATGGACTAAAGCCACAAAAGATTTAGTGATGGCAGAAACTCATCGGGGTAAAGATAATATTGATTTGGGTCCAATGACGAGCAAAACACATTAACTCCATAATAATTAAAAAGAAACCAACAACAGACTTTTAATAAACTGGAATTGAACTGATTCCACGGTTGAGTTTACAAAACCTCTCACTCACTGACATCGTGTCTGAATGGAAAACAAAACCCTTATAAGGAAAACGTTAAAAAAACAGACAGATCAAACAGTCCCTTCTCTTTATAGGACTGGGATGAGAGTATTGGGTGACCACGCATGACCCGGTTATTACTGCAGAAAACTGTCAACATTTACAGCAGGACCAGAGTCGGCTGGTTTATAGGCCTGAGAAGTGAGGTGAAAAAGAAAAAGGTGAAAAAGAAAAAGGTGAAAAAGAAAAAGGTGAAAGAGATGTAGACATCTGATAGGACAAGAGGATCAGAGGGTGATTTTTCATTCAGCCTGTTTGTCCTGTTATAGATCATCTGATGTTCAACGCATTCCAGGAGTTACTTCCCCTCAACCTGCCTCGTCTACTTCAGTTTGGGATTTCCTACATTTCCCAGAATGCCTTTCGACAACCCCCAGACCGCTTGCCTGTACTTTTTACATCCTGCTGTTGGTTTTTACGTGTAGGACGAGAAAACGACGACGATAGTGACGGCAAGAATTTCCAGAGAAAAAAGCGAAAAGAGCCAAAACAATCTCATCTTGAAAAACGCAACACGTTGGATGTTTACCGTCGATGTTCTAGATAAATTCTAGAACTACTATCTACTATCAAATTCCCTTGTAGCTGTGCTGGAAATATCTTGACATCAAGGTCATGTCATCTACATTTGGCCAGTTATCGTGGGAATAAGAAAAAATACACCACCAGACAACAACAGAAACCAGAAATACAAGATCCAGAGCCAACAGCTGTTTTTAGGAAGGGGGTTTCCTTTAAAGTAACCGAGAGACGGAAGCTCCTGACGGACAGAAGTTAAGAGTCCAACACAGTAATGTTGATTTGTTCATTTTACTGTTTTCTTCTTCTGTTCATTCTTCAACAAACTCAGGAGACACACTAACTATTGGGATTTGGTTTCCGATGAACTGCTTGGTTAAGATTTTCTCAGTAAGTCAGAGGTCTGGGGCTTGCCAACTTTTCAAGGGATAATTGAAGTTACCTTGAATTTTAACGGTAATAGATAAAGGCTTTTCCAGAGAAGTTCCCTCCCCAGTAAGATCAAAAGCATCCAGGAGAGAGAGCCTGAAGACTAAACCCCCCCCGACTGCTGGAGTGAATAAAGTTGAAGACTGCGGTTGTACTCGGCAGCTGCAAGGTGTGCATTTGTTTAACTGTGCGAGTATGAACAAGGGTGTTACTGAAAAAGTGTTTGTGCTCTGTTAACTTTCCCTGGAGAAAATCTCCAGGTACAGCAGCACAAGTTGCTTCCCGTTCGGCCCGGGCCGTCCAATCACAACGCTGCTCTGAAACTAAACGACTCCACCGTCTCTGTAGCCCAACAAAGCAACACAGCAAGTGACCAGAGGGGTCTTTTCATTTCATATCACCTCATAACTCATAACTCAGCCTGTTGGACCACAGCACAGAGGCAGGATGAGAGAGCAGCGAGGCCTTGAGGTGGTTCACCGACTGTTAGTGGCAGTGATTTCTCTTGGACATAAAAATTGCGTGGAAGCTGCTGGATTGTTGCTAAAAGGGACGACTGGTAAACAGCGATGTCCTTTGTCTGGTGGTGAGGAGACGAAGCCTCTGGATGCTGTGTGTTAAAACTGATGGTGGTTGGCGTTGGTGCGGTGCAGCCCAGCTGTCCACCACCCCTTCTCCACTCCACCCCTGGGGTATTACTGGGGGCTTTACACCACGTTTCTCCTCCAGAGGCCGGTAGGGCCGGGGATACATGACACGGCAAAATGTCTGTGTATCCCTGATGTCATGTGCTGCTGATCTGGGGAGCGAGAAAGAGGCAATTCTCAACTTGCCGATATGTTGTGCTGATCCTATCAGTGTTTGTGTGGTGGGGAGCCAGGAACAGCTGCTAGTCAGGACGGCCTCTTTATTTCTAGGCGTGCCGGGGACACCCCTGCTACCACGGCATGAAAACTACATTTTTGTCCACCAACCATGGCGGCTGCTGCAGCTGAACATTCATCGGCCACTTTCACCATTACAGCAGTCAACTGGGTTTTTCCCGGTAGGACCTCCAGACGATTGTTGGTGAAGCACTGCTCTTCCCAGAGATCACCTGTCAATCACCTGGTTCCGCAAGGCTCAGTTCTGGGTCCTCTTCTTTTTTCCCTCTACACAACATCTCTTGGTTCTGTTATCCGCTCCCATGACTTCTCCTACCACTGCTATGCAGATGACACCCAGCTGATCCTGTCATTTCCCCCCTCCGACACACAGGTGGAGGCACGCATTGCTGCGTGCCTGGCAGACATCTCGGAGTGGATGTCGATGCACCACCTGAAGCTCAACCTGGACAAGACTGAGCTGGTGTTTTTCCCGGGGAAGGGCTGTCCGCACCGAGACCTGGCCATCACCATTGATGATGCAGTGGTGACGTCAACTCGGACTGCAAGGAATCTGGGTGTGACCTTGGACGACCAACTGTCGTTCTCGGCAAACATTGCA
>CABFOQ010042156.1:0-21595 GCA_900660455.1 Gephyroberyx darwinii
TATGCATGAATGGCACTTAAAGAAATAAAATATGTTAACTTCACTGTGGAATAATGTGTTGTTTGTGTTGTTTGTTTTTCAGAGCCGAGTCGGTTAGTAACACTTTGCTGTTGCACAATAGGTCGCTTTTGTGAAGAATTTGATTTCACTTATACAATAACATCCTTTTAAATGTGCATTTCCTCTTCTCGGTAACGTGCACGGCTTAAAATCAGTCGGAGGAATAAGACGACACCTCGTTGAATGAAAACCTTCCTCGTCTATTGTCTCCCTCCGGTGCTTCATAGGAAACCTTTTCACCAATCTTACCATCAAAGATTTGTTGTTGTTGTTTTTTTAAGACTACACATTCATAGTTCATAGAGGGCGATCATGCCATACAGTAGCAAACACTCCCAAGACTCCCTAGACCGTCCGATGTGGATTTTAATTGGATAGAAACAGGATCATCTGGTATCTAACCCTACTGGACAGCTACTATTTCGTGTTGCCAGAGCCCCTGCAGTATAAAACACTGTAGGCGTGTTGTTAATAATAAAGCAGGGCACGTTGTGTTAGATCAATTTTGGATTACAAGAAAAAAAAATGTGTCTTAGGGTTGTGGACTCCCAGACCAAAAGCTGCTGTACATCCCGGTGTGAAATGTTTCTGCGGGCTCGGTACCTTTTATCTGTTGAGTTGGTATTTCGATGTTTTTTTCAATCAACTCAAGATTTCTGTAATTACATTTCACGAAGATTTGATTTCATGATAACAATGAGATGTGCTAAAATCGAAATATAAAAGTTTGCCTTTTATGTAGTAAGGTAAACCTGCGCTGGGTGTTGTGTAACAGGAACCTTGTGAGTCAACAGAATCTGGGACAGCGAGGCAAAGAAACACCGCTCTAGGTGTTTTCCAGCTGCGAACAATGAAAATGCGTGCCTCGTTGGGAAGCTGACCCCTCCCGGCCCCGTTTGGCCCCCGAATCAAGGAGAAGCCACCCGTGTCCCGAACGCTTAGCCGCGGTTAGCTAACAAATGGCTTCACCTCAAAAAGCCTCCCGTCGGCTTGGGTTTCATGAGTCGATCTCCGACACACCTGCACCTCCAGCGCGCTATCCTGTGACCCATCTTAAGTAAACTTGGATCGCAACACCGGGCCGCTGGGATCTCCATGACTGTTATGTACCCTGGGACTGTTGTGTTTGAAGCCCTTCGCAGAGTGACACTATAGAGAGTATACCTATCTTACATTTGCTGAACAAAGCTGAATGGATGGGTCTTGCCCTCTCACCACAGAATGAAAAAATAAGGTCATTTTTCAGCATTGCCTAGGCCTCAATATGATATTTCACATTGAGAAAATATTTTATCAAGCGTATAAACGTACAGTATATGAATTTCACATTCTTTTGTTGCTAGATATTAACCCTCATTTCCCGTTGCCCCTGAGGAAGCTACGCCAACAGTAGCAGGGGAACCAGTTACGGTTGTTGCTGAAGAACCTGCTCCTATTACAGCCGATGGACCAGATCTTGTTGCTGCTGAGGAACCGGTTCAGAGGAGCCTGAAGAAGATGAGCAGTACGCTCCAGTTATATAGCGGATGAAATTCCAGTTACTGCAGAGAGGAAGCAGCTCCTCAAACTGTAGTAGAGGAGCCAACCCCTGAGGAAGCCGCTGCTGTTGTAGCTGTAGCCGAGGAAGCACCTGCTAAAGAACACATTCCAGTTACTGCAGAGGAACCGGCTCCAGATATCGTGGGAGAACCGACCCCTGAGGAAGCTGGCGCTGTTGTACCTGATGAAGTCGTGGCTGAGGAATCTTCTCCTCAGGATCCTGTGGGAAATCACCCCAGTAGAAGCTGTCTTTGCAGAGTCTCCCCAAGATGAAGCTAGGAGTAGTCCCTGTAGGAGTTGTAGGAGTTGTCCCAGATGTTGCTGTAGGAAGTGCAGCAGATAAAACTGCCCCGGAGGAACCTATCCTAACAGTCCCTGAAGAAGCTGATCAAGAACATGTTCACGTTACACTAGGAGAGGAGGAATCTGTTGCCCTCGCCCCCGTAGAGGTTGAGCAGGAAGAGCCAGGCCAACACAATTTCCTGTGTCAGGAAAATCTATAATAACAAGATTTAATAATGATTATGAGCTTCTTGAGAAAGTGACGACACGGTTCTATGTATGAACATGTTTGACTTGTATGTGAATAGTACAGTACAATACCACTGGTGGACCAAGTATGAAGGCGTGAGGACGAAACGCCCAAACACTTTATCAGCTTCAAGAATTCTCTCCCAAATGTTAAGAGGTAATCAATCATCCTAAAGGGAAAAAGACATGCTCTGTAAAACGTCATGTATTTCTGTATTTCTGTGACTCTTCTGGGTGTCTGTGTTGTAATGTTGACATTGACGGACCACGCCAGATCACGACAGCTTTGTTTGGCCAAACTGTTGAATTTAATAAACTTGGATTCTCTGATTGTTGAAGCTAAAACAAACTAACACAACTGGTATAGCAAATCTTTTTCATGCTTGCTCAGTCTGAACAGTCTCTGGCCTCACTATTATTCCCATACGTACACTCACACCTCCTGCACGCTCGACTACAAGCATCACTCTTCCTGCTCCGCCATGCAGCATGAGAAGGAAAGATCTGCAATCAGTCACACTTGGGCCCGTGGCAGCACCAGCCATATGTCCAGGGCTGCTCCTGTATACAGGAAATATTTTCCGGAGGGTCGGGGTGTGCACGGTGTTCTCGCTGAATGTCTGTGGCAAACCTGCATCCGTGTACACGTATGTCATTTTTGGATTTCTGCCTATTTTCATTGTAACTGTTATAAACACTTGATCCTATGGGGGAATATTTGGTACTACAACTATTGTGGCTGTCACAGAATCAGCGCGATGCCTATTTCATATCTAGGTCACTGGGCCTACACTGGCTTTACAAGCCTTGGTAATATTGAACATATATAGAGAGTGTGCACTTCATAGTATATGGTGCCTCAATCCTGGACATATTTGTGCTAGGTATTTTAACTTTTGTCAAGTTGTGGGTTTATAGATCAAGCACAGCATCCTTACTGCAGTTTGTAGACGGCCCTAAAATCTTCAGAAAGAAAAACTGATCCTCTAAATCCTTTGGAAAACTACATAAACACTGTCCACTTGAGATGATCAAGATGATCTCTATGACTACAAGGCACCAGCAGGCCTATTTTACAGTTGCATGGTCCAGTAAAGACATTCCTGAGTCTGTATGAACCATTCTCTACTTCCTTGACATTTGGTGTGGCTGTGAAACACACATTTTGTAACGTGGTGAAAACAGACAAGAAATCAGAGGTACCCAACTCAAGACCTCTGTGCTATATGACATTACCTAATAGCTCTGGATAGATCAGGACCTGTCTAGTTCCTTCTGGTGAAATCCTCACGGTCTATTGTTAATGTTTGAAGGAACCTGGGGGGGTTTGGACTCTAGCGGTTGAAGGACATTCTCATATGGGAGGCCAGGAGATACTGCTGTCATAAAACGCAGGAGGGCCCCTGACAGCTGTCAGCCTGATGGAAACTGGAAGGCAACCAGGGGTGGAGCAATTGCTATTGCTGGACTAGCAGGGGTGGAGGCTTGTGAAATGGGGGACAGGACTCAGAACATCTGGTCGAGGGGTGTTTTAACCACCGACTTTTGTGGAATTAGGGAAGCAGACGAGGCATGTGCACTGGCCCACTACATAACTGTTCATGTGTAATAGCATGACTGGGACATTTTGGCATGAACACAAACACAACGCAGCAGGGGATGAAATAATATAAAAACGTTTCTTGAATGCCTTCAGGCGTGTTGAACGAGTTGCAATTACTTCTTCACGTTGTAATCGACTGCAGAGCAAAGTGGTGCTCAAAAGTTGGAACACGGCGGTCAGATATACTTAGCAGAGAACAGTTACCTCGTGTTCCCGTAGGCTTCATGAAAACAAGTCCAGCTGAAATAGGCTCAGGCACATTTTGTTTCGTGGTGCTAGATGTGTACTGCATGTTCTTTAGATGTGTACTGCATGTTCTTTAGATGTGTACTGCATGTTCTTTATGTGACTAGGGCTCAAACTTGTTGTACATGGTAGTGGAGCAGCCTCTAGTGGCCGGAGACACTACCTGTAAATATGTGCAGAAACCGATGATTTTCTAACCCTTACTACTTTCCGTTTGAGTACCAAGAGAATATGTGGGAATGTGGGAAGCAACAGCATATCCTTCTTGGCAGGAACCAATACGCTACTGGAACACTTGCACACTATAAACACAGTGCACACAGTGGCCACAGACACACGCTGTTAAAACGCAGGGTGTCAAATCTATTTTGTTAGTGTTGTTTTCATGTTTCTTGTTATTTCTATGAATCGTGTTTTCTCCTTAAAGACCTTGTTTCTGTTAGATGAAAATAAATAAATCCACTTTTAGTCAATATGCATTTGTAAACAATGTTTTTGCTGATCTGATATAATAATGTATTGCAGTAGGTGAGAGTACCTGCTGTCCATCTGACCGCCTGCATCTGAAGATTGTTATTCCCGAAGGTGATATCTACCATTTGGAAACAACTGACACCTACTAATATGATGGCGTTAAAGTAAAGCATGTGCATGAGTACTTTTGAAGTTATGAGTCATGTCAAGATGTTTGCTTGCAAAATAGTTATTTTTTATGAGCATAGAGTCATCTGTGTTTGATTACTGTTCACGTTTTCCAACATGGAAATGCAGCGTTTTGTAATGAAAACCAAACTTCATTTATTTTGCACTCATACTGTTATACTATACTATTCAACTGCATGTAGGCCCTAAATCCTTCCGGACCAGTGAGTACCACCTTGAGAGGAGTTTCAGTATAATAAGGAATTTTATGCAGTAACATTACAACAACAACAGTGAAAAAACACAACTAAATATTTCCCTGACAGGTAAAAGATGACTGGACATCCCCCAACACCTTTCTGACATTTGGTTTCTCTTATTGAGTTGTTTCTGCTCCAGTACTGCACAAGTGGCAACAGCCTGCAGGCCTGTTCTGCCCTCAGATGAATCTGAGCGAGGTCCTTGATTGACATGGATTCATCAGTGTTGAAAGGACTGGGAGACCCACAGCTCGCGAACATAAGTCGCGAGCCGGCTGCCTCTCCCAACTACATGATACGATCCGAATGAGTTACTGGAGAGGCTTTCCACCCAAGCCTCCATCCGCCATTTTCAGCAGATTGAAAGCAGGTACAGCTTAAAAAAAAAAAAAAATCACAAGTCACCCCGGTCAAATAAAACAGGTAAGTGCGCGTGTGAGTAAAGTCGGCTTTCTCAAAAACTACCGACAGACAACAATGAGGGGGGAAAGCTCCGGCCACCTTACTGCCGAGCATCGGAGAGAATAAGGAGCGCGGACGTGTAGCCGGTCAGGGTAACAATAAACTGCATCCTCTGGGCGATGTGCGGTTTAGATAGTGAAGCGGTTTTTTATTTTGCTTTTTTTTTCTCAACTTCTTGACGAGCGGAGGAAAAAACGCGTTGAATCCGGTTTTCACACACGTTAGAATTTCTTTCTCGGTTTGTGCATGAACTTGTGGATCGGAGGAGGAGGAGGAGGAGGGGTGGGGGGGGTAAAAATGTCTGATCACAACTCCAGCACTGGATTATGAAAAAATCAAAGGTAGTGAATGAATTGGCCTGTAAAAAGTATATGTCTTTTATCTAGGACTGCTGGTTTAAAGGGACGTGTGGGTCCATGTAATAAGCCGACCAAGGTGAATTGTCTAAATGTGAGACTGTTATTCCTCTGGTGATATATCCACAAGGCTCTACTGAGTCATATCTCAACGTCTGAATGTATAAGGTCAAAATATCAGCTGATGAACTGAGTGGGATATGTTTAATGGGTTCAACATGGTCACTTTATGTGAACCCGTAAAACAGCAGCAGCAGCTTCTTCTTGTTGTTCTCAAAAAGCAAAGGAGCTGATGTGTTAAAAAAGCTGGAAACATTTCATAATAAGTAATATTTCCAAAAACATTTAGTCTCTATTTGTCGTCTGCATGAATTCATTGTTACACGTCCTTCAGCTGTGAAGGGTTTTTGCTGTGTGATGATGAAGTGCAGGCCTACGAACCAAAGAGGCTTTAAAACTGGTCCTTCTTCCCGGTGAGGGTCTTTGTCATAGGCTACGATGGAGCAGCAGCATCCTCAGTTGTTTTAAAGAAAACTTATATTTGACAGTAGGTATCTTGTCCTGAACGCCTCTTTGTAGTGAACTGACCCTGAGAGCATCCTCTGTTTCAACCCTGTTTGCTTCTTAACCACCTGTCTCTTTTATTTCTAAGAGTCCGTGTGAACTCGCTCCCCCGGTAACCGGTACCCAGCTGAACAGGTGAAATCTCAACATCTTGTAAAACGCGCTGTGTCATGGCTGTTTGGCATTTGACTTCACATGGGGGTTTGGGGCATTTCTAATAAGGAGACATGTCTGTCATTTCTCAGGTGCTGGAGGTCATGGCTATTACTGGTGGGACGGTGGAAACACTAGATGAAATTCCACCCCATGTGTGGAAGGGCTTGCCATGAGTCTGGGACCATCTGCTATCAATCAGAGCCGCATTGGTGAATAAATAAGTTTGGCTGTGCCCTACTTTGATAGGTTTCACAAAATTGTTTTCCATTTGCAAGTCATATGGGTGTACAAGTCAAAAAAGATTGCCTGTAGCCTCTGATACCGGGCCAGTAAGACCATTTTGCAGTGGAAAATGGAGACCTTTAGAGCGTCAATTAATTTGATTTAACAATTTTGGATTGGATAGCGTAAACAATTTAGAAAGCTTGTAATATCTTGAATCAAGAGTAGATGCAGCTTCCAGCGTCTGGCTGTCTCAGAGAATCAGGATCATTCTTCAGAAAGCTTTTTAGCGAATGACTCCTACGCTGACGTCGATCAATCTAGTTTTCTACAAATTTAGCAATGAAAACCGAACGTCAAATATAATATCGCAGGATCTGGGTGTTTGGTTTTTTTATTTCCAGGTGTCTGGGCCACTCGGGTGATTCCTAAAGGCAAGAGGTTCGGCCCGTTTGTAGGAGAGAAGAAAAAGAGGTCTCAGGTGACCAGTAATGTTTACATGTGGGAGGTAAAGTGAAAGGCTGTTCTGTTGGCACCTCAATAATACTCACCTCCATCTTTGTGTTAGTGTACTGCAGAGATTAAACACGTTCAACTATCATCGCTATCAGTTTTAGTTCAATAAGGTTTCCGATGTGTTTCAGCTCCCACCTTTTTTTTGAAGCTCAAGCATTTATGTTCTTTATAACATCACGTTTGTTACGGTGCCGTGTAGGTTTATTTCCCAGCAAGGGGCTGGATGTGTGTTGATGCCACAGACCCTGTGAAGGGGAACTGGCTGCGCTACGTGAACTGGGCTCGCTCTACCGAAGAGCAGAATCTTTTTCCCTTGGAGATCAACCGAGCCATTTACTACAAAGTTTTAAGGGTAGGTGAAACGGATTTTGTTGCTACAGATTAATAGGCGCTACACCTAGTGGCACAGAGAGTGAAATGAGTGAACGAAGGGGCTTTCAGATTGCATTAGTTTGGGTGGGAGGCGTTCAGGAACATGGTTAGAATGTCAGAACTATAGTTGCGTCAGCGTATGTACAAACTCCTACATCTTTTCATGGATAATATATTTGGATATGACAACGTGTCACTCAACTTATATACCAACAATGTGGTAAATAAAACAGTGGGTGACAAATAACCACCAATATAAACAAACCAAATATTTCCAGAAAAAGGATTAATTTTGTGCTTATGGATCCTTTCTCATATAACCTACATCAGTTTGATACTACTTACTGTGATGTATAGTTTGAATTTACCTCATTCAGCTTTACATCAGGCGGGTAAACTGAGTTTTGGTGGGTTTACCCTCCATTACATCCCCGCCCTTGACATTCATTCTACTTTACAAAATGTGACTCAGAACATTTGAAGAGAATAGTGTAATGTAGGCTGGTGTGAAAACAATGTCATATCCACCCCCCTTGGGTTTGACAGATTAGATGCACAGTGGCCCAAATATTTCCCCTGCCTCTCAGCAAGCCGGTTTCTGATTGGTGCCCGACCTCATCTCTCATTGTTCCAGCCTATCGGGCCTGGAGAGGAGCTGCTGGTGTGGTACAGTGGGGAAGACAACCCTGAGATAACAGCTGCACTAGAGGAAGAAAGACTCAGCAGCCTGAGCAAGAAAAATTCACCCAGGGCAAAACGAGGTGAGGCCTCCCTTCTTTTTAACCAAGATGCCACCTGTGTTCGCTTTAGTCTTAGCTATATCCGCTGCGCACGTCTGATATGGTTAAGAGCAACGGATGGATTTCTTTCCGACCCACTCGAAGTTGTATTGACGAGCTAGCTAGCTAGTATCGGCTAGTCGCTACCAGACGTTAGCCACAATCGTCTGCGATGTATGGGGCTTTTCTCTACTTTCAAACCCGACATGAAACTCGCTGATGCCACCGCATTTTGCCCTAAATAATGCACGATCGGCCGCCTCTCGCCGTCAAACGGTACGCGGAACTGTTAAACGAGTATCTGAACAACTTTTTACCAGCTTTTCTGCCTCCCGTTGGTCCTGACGTTTTCGTGGATGTGACCTTTCCCGAGTTCCTAAAGCATGAAAGCCATCCATCCGCGAGCCTCTTACTTGATGATGGCCTAGCTAGTTAGCTGACTAGCCAGCTACCTTAGCTGCAGTTGCAGGCTGCTTCAAATGCCGCTATTCGATATAACTTCAATTATAACTGTAAAGGCTAGTGTGGTATATTTGGAAATATCCACTCCGTCACACCGGGTTCAGAATAACCAGTTTAGCGAGTTGTCAAACTAGGTATTGGCAAGCTAGCATGCAAGCTAACAGGCTAGGTCTGGGCGCACCGACATCTCGTTGTACAAGAGCAGATGGCAAACAGAGTAAATTATTAATAAAAATGGATTATGTCGCTAAGGCGTAAAGACAGTTGTTTATTACAATAGAATTAATGGAAACTGGTCGTACTAGCTAGTAAGTGTTAACTCCAGGTTGGTAAACACTCGGGTGGCTTTAAAGGCATCAAAAAAATAACGTTACAGCAGCTACGTTGAACTTTTTCTTCAAGTCGTTTTTCGGAGAAGAGGTAAAAACTGAATAGAAATGTGAACAGGGAAGAAGAGGCTCCTGATTAAACTTGGTACAGACCACAACTTGAGCCCCATATTCTGTCCGTAATGAAAAACACAATTGGCAGGTTACGAAATGTCTTTTTAAGTATGATATGAACTTTAGACGTAGTGCTTCATAAAATAAAATTGGATCATGTCGGTAATTCAACGCAGGACCACAAAGAGGGAAAATTGTTGAAAGTGAATATATTCAATGTGTGCTATCTGATGATATCAGTTTGGGTCTGTTTCTGATTAGTTCTTGGCCTAGCTATGTATGTAGCCATGTTTTTACTGAGTTAACGTATCCATTAGTACAAAATCTATGGCATGGGGGACCAGAGCCAAAATATAAAATGTGGTGCGCTGTAGGGCAATGATTCTGTAGGAAATCTGTTATTTAGAAATATAACAAGGATGTAATAGCTTTGTGTCTGCAGCGTGTCATTGAGGTGCTTGTAAATGTCCTATAGTTATCCAGTCATTACGCCACATCTCTCTACATGTGTAATTACATTGCACACAGACAACATTTAGAAAGTCTCGTCACTCTCTTGAACCCCTGAAGGGTCAGTTGAGTAAGCTAAAAGGGCCAGATGTGTCCCTAGGCTGTAGGCCTACATTTTGTATATGGCATTATTATGAAATCTGACCTAATTGTAAGGGGCTTTGCTTTGCCAACATTTTGTGAGGAGAGCCTATATTGTTTCCTTTGTAACCCTACAGGCAAAAGCCTCTAGTACAGTCATTTCCTTATACTGCAATGCAGTAGCGTTTGACAACCCAGTACTGAACTGCACAGTAAACCTTGCTCAGTTTAGCCTACTTATCTTACTAGCTGCATCTAGCATCAAATCACCATGCATACTGGCTAACCTGATGTCCGCCAGGATTGATACTGCATCCATGTTTGGTTCAAATTCATTGAGAAAATAAAGACTAGGGCTCTTAAAAGTGCAGTTAAAATGGTAGAAAGCTTTGGGTAGTTGTGCTAGTGCTGTAGATTTAGCAGAATGCCTCTCACCACGTTGGTCAGATGACTGACCTGCAGCATGTGTTTCTGTGGCATGAATTAGGCTTTGTAGGCCAGGCCAGATGACCTTGTTGACGCACTCCATTGATGACTAGGTGCCAGTGCAGCCTCTTGAGACAAGTCAGGCTCAATATAGGGTAGCCTCAGATTATTGAGAAACACATTCCTAAATGTTGTATTCCCACTGCACTTGAAGTTGTAATGCATGTAAGCTCATGATTGTGAATTTAAAAAACTGAAGGTCACTTTTAGCACAGGCTGTTAGGTTAATTCATATAAGCGAGACTTAATGCTTTGAAATAAAATCATTAAATGGGGAGCGTATCCGTCTGAGAATTGAGTTGGTGTAGTGAATATAATGGCACAGTTACTATAATGTTGTCATGACTACTGTAACCTTTTATAAGGAAGAAAAGTAAAATTAGACACAACACATCACTTATATTGAGGGTCTATCAGTAATTGCAGAGGAAAATTAACAACAGCTGACATATTACTTGCTAGGTTTTTCTTGAATCATAAAAGTTGCCTTGAAAATGTATTTTGAAAGAAGGAAGTTGCTTCACTCAAGGATGTTTGACTACTAGAATTTGTTGTTTGCCTGTAACCTGCTCTTAGCCTCAAGATAATTATAAATGCTATGGCTTTGACCAAGAATCGTTATTTTCTCAAGTTAACATTTCGTGATAATCTCTATATGTAATATAAGGTGACTGTGGTGAAATTCTCTGTACTAATATTACTGGTGCATCACTGAGGAAGTTGTATGTGGGAAAGGCCAACATACACAGATAATCATTGCACTGTTGCGTCACACCCAGCGTATCAGCTTGAGCTGTATTTAATATGTTAACATTCTTTAGTATCATACAAGTTTTCTACATGCATACGTTTCCCTTGTAAACCCTTGTTTGTTTTGGACCAAGCCTGATCTTAACTGATGTGTGCATTTCTCCCAGCAACCAGAAGAAAGCTGTTGGACAAAGCCAGACAGGCTGGTTTGGGTGGATTCAAGCAAACAAATACAACCGAACCTATTATCACGGAAATGTGGGATGGGGAGGAAGGTTAGTCGGCTCATTATCATGGATATTTAGCACTTTGTGGATTCTTTCCCACTTTATTTGAACATTTCTTGCGTAATAAGTTAATTTCATTTCAGTAACCTGTTTGTTGTTCAAATTCCTGAAATGGTTTGATGGGAAAGCCTAACTTTGATGCTCCTGATGAATTGTCTTCAGGTCCTAAGGAGGAGGACAACGGGTCACCATCCCCAGAGCCCTCACAGGGACCCCAGGAACCTCCCTCCATGGGAAGTACTGACCACACAGATATGCAGGACATGTCAGTGGTAATGGTTGACAGGGGTGATGAGGAGGGGGAAGAAGAGGAAGAGGAGGAGGAGGAGGATGCTGCTGACGAGGTGGAGGATCCAGGTGAACTACGGCGGCCGCCCGTGCAAACTGCTCAGCATTCATCCTCGGCCGATTCACCGCAAAATAAGGAGCCTGACCTGTTGCAGTCCTGCGGTGACAACGGTGAAGAGAGCCTTAAGGAGCCACAGGTTGAGACCGAGTCTTCCTCGCTTCCAGGGCAAGAGCCAGAGGGTGATCCCGATCTTGAACTTTACCCTGACGGTGACCTTGAAGGTGACCCCCACGGAGAGTCGAATCCCTGTCAGCACTGTGAGCGCCACTTCTCCACCAAACAGGGCCTGGAGCGCCATATACACATCCATGCCATTGCTAACCAGCAAACACACGTGTTCAAGTGCCGGTACTGTGGCAAATCCTTTGGCTCACAGGTGGGGCGGCGGCGGCACGAGAGACGGCATGAGAGCGGGCCCAAGAAAAGGCCTGGCTCGCTGGCTGGGACCGCCAATCTGCTCAGTCCTGTGGTGCAGACTGACGGTTCGAGTCCCGACTGTACCAGCCCGACTAGTCACTACATAGCCATAGGGTCCCAGTTTCCAGGGGGACCTCTGCACAACTCTGACATGATGAGGAAAGACTTGGGGCCCCACGCCGACCGTCCATTTATAATGGACGAGAATGGGGAGTCAAAGGAGCTCCATCCTTGCAAGTACTGTAATAAGGCATTTGGCACACACACCAACATGCGGCGACACCAGCGCAGAATACACGAACGCCACTTGCTGCCGAAGGGTGTTCGCAGGAAAGGCATGCTGCTGCAGGAGGCGTCTGCACAGCAACAGCAGCAGCAGCAGCCTGACGAATCTCCCAGCACCAGCCCGCCGCCCGTCTACGTGCCCAGCGCCGATACAGAAGACGAGGCGGACAGGGACGATTACGTCATCGACATATCCAAAAACATCTCAGAGAATTTGAGCTTCTACATCGACGGGAAGATTCTGTCCACCAGTTCGGTTAGCAGCTGTGAGGTGATAGAGGTGGACTCCAGATCGGCGCTGTTCGGCCTCGACACGGTCATCATCAGCCCAAATCAGATCAGTCAGGCGCTCAAGGTGGAGGGTCGAACCAATGCCGGGAAGCAGGTCTCCAACACAGGCCAGCCAACGTCAAAAAGGAGAACGTCTACACCCCCGCTCGTTCCCAGCCTTAAAATGGAGACAGAAACAGGATCTTCCACTACCTCATCCTCTTCTTCGTCCTCCACGTCGTCCTCATCTAACTTGTTAGTCGGGGGGTTGTTTTCCCAAGCCACAGATTCATCAGCATTTCAAAGGGAGAAAACTGTCTATCTCTCCCCTAAGCTCAAGCAGCTCCTCCAGACGCAGGACAGCCAGAAGTCCACCATTGCCCTGATAGCAGAAAGCCATAGACTGGCCTCCCCACTGTCAGTCACATCACTGCCAGGGGCTTCGGGCAGGTTTAAGAGAAGAACAGGCTCTCCTCCCTCATCGCCACAGCTCAGTCCTGCACAGAAAACCGAGAGCTGTAAAGCCGAGGCGGGGAGCTCGTATACCCTAAAGGTGCCAAAGCTGGAAAGTCACAGCGTGTCCCCCGCCGGGAGTCTACCGGGCAAGGACGACCGGGACACCCAGAGCCCTCCTGTAAAGGACATGCACGGCCAACCTGCCTCCAACAGCGGAGGAAATTCCTGTAATCAGCAGCCGTTGGACCTGTCGAGCTCTGTGAGTAGGAGAAGCGAGAGCTTGAACATGGTGGTTGGGGATTCGGCTCTTGATTTAAGCATGCATCGAAAGGGCGTCGCGGAGCCAGAATCGAAAGGAAGTCCAGCACCGCAGCCCCTGGCCAAGAAGAGGAAGCCGAACACCAGCATGCTGGAGAAGGTGCTGATGAACGAGTACGTAGGTGTAACCTCAGCGGGAGAGGAGGGCCCCTCCACCTTGGCGAGCCTCGGCTGTTTTCAGTCTCTCTCTCCAAACATGGCGTTGGAGTCAGCCCACCCGTCTCCGCCCTCTCTGACCCCTGTAACTATGAACCCCTCTTCACCCGGCACCTCCAGCATGACATCCCCAACACCGCCTCCCCCTGTACTACCCACCATACCCTCACCTCCAGGTATGCCTAGCTCTCCTCTGTCTCAGCCTTCAGACTGCTCTGCATTGAGACCTCTCCCTGTCCTCTCTCCTGAAATGTCTCCTCGATCGATTGATCACAAGCCCTTATCAGACACTGAGGATGTGTCGTTAGCTGAAGATGACGGAGATGAGAAACATATCTCCAAGCCACTGGGCTCCCCTCGCACACCGGTCAAAGATCCTCTCAGTAGTTCAAGTCCACACAGCTCTTCTGAGCCCACCTCAGTAGATCAGCCCACAACAGAGACTGATGCTCCTATGAATGACAACAGCATGCTAAATGGAAAGTTAAGCCAAGACCTTGAGTCGGTATCGGAGAAGTTCCAGCGCTCTGACTCCAGTGCTCTCCTATCATCCCAGCCAGACTCCCCATCTGTCTCTTCAACATCTCCTCCCGTATCACATGACCCATCTCCACCAATGGTATTGCCATCCCTCACTCACATTGCAATAAAGGAAGAGCCCCGTCACCCCGTAGATGAGGTGTCCGATATGAACCACGCACCTCACGCCGGCATCAACTCTTCCCCTCAGCCTGCTGCTCTTGAGAAACCCTCTGGGGTCGGGGAAGTGGACTCTGAGACGTACTGCAAGACTTTTGTGTGTAATGTGTGTGAAGAGCCATTCGGGTCTATCAAAGAGCTCAGCGGGCACATCTCTGAGCACGCCGTGGACTGGCCCTTTAAGTGTGAGTTCTGTGTGCAGCTGTTCGGGGACGCTCCGGCCCTGCTCGCTCACCGAACAGCCCTACACGGAGTGGGCAGGATCTTTGTCTGTTCTGCTTGTTCCAAGGAGTTTGCATTTCTCTGTAACCTCCAGCAGCACCAAAAGGATCTGCATCCAAATCAGACGTGTGCACACACCACGATAGAGAGCGGTAAGCTTAGGCCGCAAAACTACACAGATCCATCCAGGGCCAAAGAGGAAAGCAGTCCCTCAACACCAGCACCAGAAACCTCTGAAGAAGCTGATCCACACAACGTGGCTGCTTTAGAGGAAGAAGAGCCTGATGTAAATGGTAAACATGAAGATGATGGGCCAGAGGACTCCACTGAGGAGCTGTACACTACAATAAAGATCATGGCCTCAGAGGGAGGGAAGCCCAAAGGCCCAGATGTCCGCCTTGGCATTAACCAACAGTACCCCAGTTTTAAACCACCCCCTTTCCCCTACCACAGCCGTTCTCATGCTGGCTCCGTGGCCTCAGCTACCAACTTCACCACCCACAACATACCACAGACTTTTAGCACTGCCATTCGCTGCACCAAGTGTGGCAACAGCTTTGACAACATGCCTGAGCTGCACAAGCACATATTGGCATGTGCCAATGCTAGCGATAAGAAGCGTTACACTCCCAAGAAAAACCCTATCCCCCTCAAGCAAATAGTGAAGCCTCAGAACGGAGCTTTGTCACCTGCAGCCGCCAGCGCAGGCCAGAACGCTTTCCGTAGGATGGGTCAGCCTAAGAGACTCAATTTCAATCAAGAGCCCTCTGGTAAGACAAAAATGAGTGCCCTCAATAAGAAGAAAAACCAGCTGATCCAGAAGGCTATTTCACAGAGAAATAAAACTGCAACTACTGCAAAGAGGGCTCCTGTTAAAGTTGAAGAAGAGCAGGAGCCTAACGTCTGCCCCCACTGCAGTCGGGAGTTCACCTATCCCGCAAGCCTCAGTAAACACATGGCAGTCAGCTGTCCCATGAAGCCCGTTAAGAAGGGCAGGAAAGGTGTAATAGAGGTGAAAAAAGAAGCAACGTCTATGGTTGATAAAAACATGAACCTTAGGAGGAAAGCTACAGACTCTGAAATCCAACAGACAGAGCCAGAGCCTAAGCCCCTGGGAAAGACCAGGGCTCGCAGTTCTGGTGCTGCAGAACCAGAACCCCCCCAGGCAAGCAAAGGAAAACCCGCCGCTTCATTGGGCCGGCTCAAGAGGCCCGCCTCGTTCCCGACATCCCCAGTATCCCCTAGCAAAAAAACAAAAAAGGGCCACGCTCAATCTTTACCCCCCACCCCGTCGTCCTCTGACACTCCCGGCGATGCTGCACATCGGCCGGCCATGAGGATGCAGCGCATGGGCAAGGAGGCGGTACCCAAGAGGGTAGCGGACGTCAAATCGCCGCCGCAGCAGCCGAAGAAAGAGGAGCGCTTCTCCCTCCGAACGAGGGAGAGACTGGGCGGTCCGGTCACCAGAAGCTTACAAATGGCCAACACAGTCGCTTCTGTGGAGGTGAAAACTGAGGAAGCTCCCATCCCAGAGCCAAAAGAGACTCAGGTAAGAGATTTGAAGAGTTTGTGTTTTGATTTGCCTGGAGATTATCATTTTGGCGTGTCATTTGGAAATCAAGGCTCCTACCCATCCAGTCATGTAGATATGTCCTCATTTTCTTAATACCTCCTGGGCTGATTCAAATCCTGATTTTGAATTTGTTAAACAGGTTTATGAAAGCCTGAGAGCTCATTTGCCACTTTAAAGACTGTTGTTTTTTTTTTTGTTTTTCTGTCATGTAATTTAAACTGCAGATCAACTCTTGGACAAGGCACAATTATTATTAACCTATTTGTTATACTGCACATATTTAGAGTATTCCTCTCACACTGTTCATTCTGTCAATATTGTCCATACTGTATATATCCATATCTGTTCTGTACTGTTGATCTAATATTTATATTACTACTATATACAGCTCTGGAAAACAATTAAGAGACCACTCCAAATGATCACTTTCTCTGGTTTTACTATTTATAGCTATGTGTTTGAGTAAAATGAACATTTGTGTTTTCTTCTATAAATTACTGACATGAGTTGTGCCTGGACAGACACTGGGATGGAACAGCTGCCATGTAGTGATGCTGATTTAAGAAACACTTGGAGTGGTCTCTCTCTCATTTTTTCCAGAGCTGTATTGTACACACTCTGCACTTTACTGCTGTTTGCACTTCTGGTTAGATGCCAAACTGCATTTCGTTGTCTCAGTACTTGTACTCAATGACAATAAAGTCCTAATCTAATCTAATCTTTTGTCTTGTGCTTCATAGGAGTCGCTGATGAAGTGATCTATATGGACATTGTTGAGCTATCCCTGGGAATACGGTGCTCACCTCTCAGGAGACGCTCTGGACTAATCAAGGCACTGACAGCACTGAGGTCGACCATTCAGGGTGGGCTTCTTCACTCAAGGCAAGCCTGCTCGTCTCAAACGCCTCGCAGGCCCGGAAAGAGGGAACCATCTTTATCTTCCACCTATCTCCTGAACTGAGCCTCGATTTTAGCCAGCCTTGCAAAAAAAAGGAAAGAAAAAAAAAAAGAGAACTGTAAACGACAATGAGTTAATATATACAATACGCGTCATTACTTGACTGAAAACAGTAACGTTATGGTTCCGTCATGTTGGAAAGCTGATATATTGCAAATGGCAATCAAGTATCAGTTCACAAAACTTGTTCAGTCTTTTGTTTTCGTTCCATATTTTCCTCATTTGGTTGTTTAGATTTTCAGATGTTTCCAGAGTCTCAGAAATCTTTTGTCTTTTGATTTAGTACCTGCAAACTTTGTGAAAATAAAGTTAAGACATATTTAGGAAAAGTCATGGACTGGGGCACTCATACTCTTTATATGAACAGATATTTGCAACAGAAAAACCCAAACGGTCTGTGAGACCGCTGTGGCGGTTCTAGTGTTAATGCATGTGCTGAATAGAGTATAAACTAGATAAAGCCAATTTCCATGTCTCTCCCAGCTGCACCGACTTCAGTTAATACGTTGATTTGCAAAATTAATATGTACGTTTGATTTAATGTTCTGTAGTCAATATATTGTAGAATATATCTTATTGGCATTTTTCTTCTTGTTTGGGTAAGAAAGATGAAAAGGGCAGTGGTTCGCTGCAACATGGGTCCTCAGGAACACTGTATATGTGTGTGTTAAATATGTGTATGGGTATGGTTGGGTGCGTGTCCTGACAGCTATTCCTTTGGTCTCGATCTCATGTATGATTTACTTGCTTTCTCATATTCTTCTTTTGTTTATCTGAACATTAGGGCAGATAGTTCCAATTGTAAAATGGTGGGAATTGTGTTTTTGTCTCCTTTTAAAAAAGAAAAAAAAGAAGAAAAAAAAGAAAAATGTCATTAACAGTCTTGGAAAGAAACACTGCCACACATGTCCGTTAATTTTTTGTTAGCATTTTGGGTTCAGCGTCTCTCAAGATCTTTTATGTGTCATTCATATAGCCCGGCGTTCTTGCAGCACTTTATAATGAACCTCTGCCAAAATCCTAGCTAGATCAGCCACATGCAACGCAACCTCTGTCAATTTGGCGTTAATGGTGAGTAATGAAATGTTTTCAGGTCTGTTGCACACTGCTGACGCGGTGACGCCTCACTGACAGCGCAGATTATTAATCTAAAATACTTTTGCAGCATTTCTGTCAAATCAGTTCTGAAGTGTTTTTTCTCTATTAAGCGATTCAACACGTCAAAATGATCCACGGATGAACCTTAATATGCCAAAAAGCACGATTGTGACTTAATTCTCAGATTGAAAAGTTGAATGCGGCTATTGTTTTTGTTTTTTTTGTTGCACGGGGAGCCTTGAAAAGATGTTTCATCTGTCATTTTTCTTTCAGGAGCCATGCCACAGGGACGTGAATTAGAGATGTTTTTTTCTTCATGTAAACATTGAGGCGAAGCCGTCTTTGTTGCAGCGAGTTGATGTGTTGGGTAATAATGTGCACAACTAAAATGCTATATTTAAGTCCCTACCGATGAAGTGCTTTATTCTTTTGTTGTTTTTTTGTTCTCACCCCATTTCTCACTCTGGACCACATCTGTTGAACACCTGAGACATCAGACGGGGGGGCAGTGCTCAGATACTTGTAGCATGTTTTGGAAAAAGGAGCAATATGATTTGAAGCTAATTTATATTTCCATGTGAAATCTTCATCTTATGTTTTGCCTTTCAGCATCAATATGTATTTGAGGATGAACAAAGATAAATATCCCTAATGACCTCAAGTAAAACATTGCTGTAATTGACATAATAAAAACTTTTTTCAATTTGGGTAAAGCTTTTATTTGTTGTGACTGGCAGGACAGGAAGTTGGTACTCATATTTCACTCTGCAATATCCTAGCAGGTAAAAATCACAACATGCTGTCTAGCTGTAACAGCAAACGTGATCAACTGCATTCATAACTGAGAATGAATCCTAACAGCAGGGTGATTTATTTATTTTATTTTTTTATATCTAGATGTTTTAATGTACCTACCATGGCAACTGCAATACCATAGGCTTCCTGCTTGCACTTGTCGATTGCCTTCCCTGCTGGGAGCCTGTCAGAGGCCTGTCAGGTTATGAAGAATATTATTTTGAACGTGAAGGTAGCACTTCAGATGAGCTTTATTATATATGATTAGGTCCCTCCCTCCAGGTCAGCGTGACACCAGGAGGCCGTGGCCATCACCAGCCTGCGAGTTGCTCTGAGGGTTGTCTATTTTGGGCGCGCTTGCACGTCAGTGAGTTTGATACGTGAGTCATACGGTACCTTACCTTCATGCCTCCCTCTGTGTTACTGTACTTTGTAGAAGAGCGTTGACGTGGGGAAACAGACGGATTGTGTGAAAGTTTCCTGTTTTTCCTTAGATTATTGATCTTTGCATTCGGAGCTGTAAAGTGGTGTAGTGTAAGGATCAATACATTTTTTGCTTTGAATTGTTGAAAAGTGAATCTGATCAATTTAATGTAAAATGTAATAAGCAGTTTGGTTGAAGCGTCATATTGTAGCCAAAAGGGTAATCTAGTTGTGTATATATTTCTTGTTTCTGTGTATTTTAAGGACACTCTTATATGATTGTTTATTTAATATTTTTTAGTGTGCATCAAATAATTCCCAACTAACAACCTTTTTTTTGATATTCCTTCAGTTCAGCTGGTATCAATTAGCCTCTGTGACCTTGCCGACGGAGGACCGCAGCATCTCGGTGTCATTGACGGTGCGTGCACTGGCATGAATGCGGTCCAAGGCCTCATCTGGCCCGCGTGCATCTGCCGAGATGAGATCTCCCCGGCCCTCATCCGTCACTCTTGCACACATTAATGGGCTACCAAACCAACCCGGCAGACTGCGTGCAGTAGCAACACCGCTCCCAGAACAAAGTCGCCAACGAATCGGGATGTTTTGTGGACTAGAACTTCACATAAATCCTGGTGCTGATGGATGGGGTTGGAGATGAGGAAGCGTTAACGTGCGGGGTGGGTCTTTCTTTAATCAGTGGGATGGAGAGACGTGTTTATTCGCCCCGGTGCCATGATGGTGTAGTTTACGGGTGGTTGTTGTTTATGGGTGCTCAGCTCTGTGTGTGTGTGTGTGTGTGGTGGGTTGCGGGGCGGCTGCTGCACCATACTCATACTGTCAAGGTGAAATATCACTGCACTCTCTCTTGATTGCTGTGTATAGTGCCTCAACTCTATTCATAAAAATGCAATTCCACGCCGCTCCGCGGCCGGGCTGACAAAATAAACTACGATACACCAGACGGGCAGATTTAATAAGTGAAGGAGGCTGAGGCTGTACTGTCTGGGTTTGATGCAGCAGGTTGAGGACCAGCATCTTATCTATTTCTAAACCGAGATGATGTCGTTCTAGCTCGAACAAATTGCAGAGATATCCTCCAAGAGAACATCTGATGGTATGAGGAGTCTGGATCACACTAAACCGCAAGTATCGAGCTGGATTTGGTCTTCATAGGGAAAGCCACCAATGCCAGGAATCTCATTGGGAGGGCGTGACAGGACAATATACAGACTGGTAAACAAGTCCCCACTTCCTGTTTTAAGATGAAAGCTGATAAAGATGGAGAGATGTTTTCTGGTTAGTCTTTAAGGACAGAAAGTGGATATCTGAGGCTTCTCGTTGTACGTGGATCACCAGCGTTTGGTCAGACCTTAGTACTTGTCGCCAGATCCTCCTCAGCAGATACACTTTTATTTCTTTGCTTTCATAAACATTACACATGACTCTTTTTCATGTCTTGCTATTACCGCCTTCACCTGCGGTGCCACCTGCCTACGTCAGCCCGCCGGGCCGAGCCTTCCTCCCAACTCCCGCGGCGGCCCTTTGAGTATCCTGCCATTTCCTTTCAAAACAGGAGGATGTGAGCGCTGCGGTCAGGTCCCCGGCGTGCTCGCCTACCAGCGCAGCAGTGTGAGAGATGGCTCCGTGACAATGGGCTTCCTGGCAAAGTTTTGCTCGGGAGGAAATCGCCTGCTCCACGGAGGAGTGGGCTGACATGCTGCAGAGAGGTTAGACGCTGCAGAGAGGGTGGTAACGTGTTGGAGTAGCTATCGTGGCGTTGTCTGGCGGTGGAGGTCTCCATGCCAACAGTTGCATAGTGGGTACAATACAATACTCTGGGGCTGTATTTGCAGATATTGCAACCTGTACTTCATTCATCCCCTGCCAGTCTTATCTTTTATTACAACACCTTGATGTACTGCATTGATGAAGTACTCGTATTGCTCCTTGTCTCCTTCGCTCTGACAGGCACATGCATCATCAGAGCTGTTGCACTGCATACCGAGGCATGCACGTCGGATATATTTTAGTTCACTGAGAGTTATTTTTCGAGCAGGAACTAATTTTTAGGTTATACTCAGCAGTTCTTTTTTTTTTACATTCTGTTTCAAGATGAAGCCTCTGGAAACCGCCAGCTGTACAAGCCCTACTTTTTTTTCTTCTTCTTTTCACACCACCCCTTTAACTCTCTCATCCTCCTTTTTCTCAGCGCCGGGGAAAGATGAAGGATTGGAGTTCGCTAGAAT
>CABFOQ010042158.1:0-11132 GCA_900660455.1 Gephyroberyx darwinii
CAACCTGCTTGCCTTGAGCAAATGCTGCGCCACTATATGCAAACTCTCTCTCTCTCCCTCGCTCTCTCTCTCTCTCTCTCTCTCTCTCTCTGCATGGCTGGCTATCTCTTTGCCTCCACATGTTCTCTCTTTTATATCTCCCCGTTGCATTTTTATGTCAGGTTTAGTTCTCTAGCGAACCCAAGTGCAGAACACAGACTCAGAGGCAGATGAAGTTTAACAGATTTATTGAGTACTTCACAGGAGATGGGATGACTAGGGATGGCTAGAGACGGCAGGAGGAGTGGAGATGGCGAGGTTGATGGAGGTGGGGAGGGAGAGTGAGTAAGCAGGCAGGTTAGCAGACAGGCTGGGATCCTGAAGGAGGAGATGAAGAGTCAATTGCAGGCAGTAAGTGTAAGACCCAGGTAGGCGGCAGGACAGGAACACACACACACACACACACACACACAGGAGGAATGGGGAACACAGGGAAACATAAAGAGAGACGGGGGCACGGCCGTGACATTTTACTGATTTTGAAACTCAGGCAGGGTATTGACACATTCCTGATTGGAAGCTGCCTGACTAATGCAGTGCCAGAAAGTCTGTCTCAGAGGAGTCACCTCATCCCCTCTTCCCATAACAAATAAATAAATAAGCTGTCACACATTTTCTACCATAATAAACAATTTAAAGGACGTATTGCTCAACTAGACACACATTTCGAAAGAGTACATTAATCTGGGATAACGTGTATTCCAGCCAGCATCTGAATCATTGGTGTGGAATCTGTGTTTGTGAGCCCCACCAGAAACATTCATTTCGACGGGCTTTTGTTGCTTCCAGTTTTAAAACCTGTTGATTTATTGGAAATGAGGCAAATTCTGTTCTTTGAGATTTAGATCTCTGGTTATTTCTAATAAAACATCCTAGCCGAGTCCCCCCGTGTTTCTCTCTCGGTGTGACATCAAGCTGAGCGCATTCTTGAACAGAAACCCCCGCCCCCTCCTCTTACCCGCAGCACTGATAGGAAGTGACACTGCCGAGGACCCCGATGTTGTAACTGTAGTGATGTTGTATGTGATGAGTGATGTTAACACCGATGCCCACTCCCGGCAGACTATTGGTTTCCTCTTATCTCA
This sequence comes from Gephyroberyx darwinii, assembly GCA_900660455.1. Lineage (NCBI taxonomy): Eukaryota > Metazoa > Chordata > Actinopteri > Trachichthyiformes > Trachichthyidae > Gephyroberyx > Gephyroberyx darwinii. Next base: position 1,125 of record CABFOQ010042158.1, read on the forward strand.
ATCTCTTCACCGCAAATGCTTCAGTGCCATATTTAGTCAGATAAAGGATAGATAGAATGATTCCATTACTTTGTGGGGCGGGGCGGCTGGGGGCTTGAATGAGTATCCAAAAGTCCTGTAATGTTTGAAACGTTTCCAGGTGGTGGTATTTAAAAGTCTGTTTCATGACAGATACAATGAGGTACGCGGGGACTCACTGTCAGGAAGCAGCGATAAACAGCGATAAACTAAACAGCTGTTTCCAGTGTGACTTACAATATCAGTAAGCAAATTTGTTTTAGCCATCGAGAAACACTTAATAGCCAGTTTTTATCTTTATCTTCATTTTTTTCATATCACTTCTCTCCTTTGCTCTTTGTTCTACTTTTTGCTGGTATAATGACTCAGTTTCTCTGGAACCAAAAATGGAAATTTTTGATGATCTCACATTAAAGGCAATGACTGTCCTGTATACACGATTGGGCTATAGTCTAAGAAGTCAAAGAAGTTGAGCTCTATTTTGTGTTAAAAGTATAGGTGAGATTAAAAGAGCACATTTTTAGTTGCTTGTTCAGCCTGCATGTGTGTGTGTGTATGGGGGCCAAAAACACACAGAAAGAGAGCAAGAGCGAGAGACAAAGAGGGACTCAGATCAGCACACCAGATTGTGGGAAGTGAGAGTGAAACCTTTTGAAGCCTTTGGTCATCAAAGTGTAGAGCCTCATGTCTTTATGCTAATCTGACTCAGGTGAGCTGTGTCAAAACAAGCCCTCTCCCTGCTTCCTGGAAAAGTCTCTTGCAAAACCTGAAGTTTTTTTCAACACATCAGATAACCAGAAGGTCTAGCTTCCCATAAACTAAAGGCTTACAACATCACAAAAACCACTGGGGTCATAAAAAAAATGAAACATGGCACAGATGAAACCTTTCTTGTGACATATAAAAACGTGATGTTTCCTGTAGAAAGATACTTTCATTTTAATGTTTCAACTTGAAGGAAAGCATTTGCTTTACATGCATGCAAATTAAAATTAAAATTAATTTGTGTTTTTTTTGTGTGCGGTGTGCGGGTTCATGCATTCTCCTGACCGAGCCTTCCTGGAAATTTACTTATTTGGAAGCCAAATGAACACCAGCCATTCAAGCATACATTTATTCCAGTAATTCAGATAAGACAGAAGGTACCGCCCACTACCCTCCAGCACACACCGCACAAAAGCTGCAGTGTGCATGTACCGTATATTTCCTCTCCTTCAATAGTTTTTTATTGAAGGATGATTCCCACAGTAGGTATCGCTTATCGCTCTTAATCTCAAACGTTTATATAGAAGAATAGTACACTATTGTGATAACTCATGGTTTCTTAACAACCTGAATAGGTATTGGGAAGCAAATGGTCAGCTTTAGTCCCTCACTGTTCTGTGGCTCAATAGACAAAAAACATGTGTGTGTGTGGGAGGAGGAGTGTGTAAAGCGGAGTAGAACTAAAAGCTTAACAAATGGGACCCATGAGGCAGAGCGCTCTCATTTTGTCTCTGCATAAACACATTACGATACATCCATTAACACCATATCTGGGAAAGCCTGTGAACACACATTTACAGTAGCAGAGCAACAGGCTGGCTGCATGCCTGTGCTAGTAGAATAAGGCCATCTTTTGTAAATTACACCCTGAGGTTTTCAGCTGTTGGAAGGTACAAACAATGTTCTGGTAACTAGCTGGTAGAGAGCCTCTGGTATTTTGCATTACGATATACTAATTTAGCCTTACTGTGTAGAATTGTTGGCAGTACTAATACAGGATAGATGCAGGAGAAATGCTTGAAGGTGGACCTCTACAACGGCTAGCACTGTGAGCAGGCGGGCGTCATCTCTGTTTTTACATGTATGAGGTCAGACACCTGTCATAGTATATTTCTTGTACTGCGTGGTGTGTTATTCATCTGTTGAGCTGCTATCATTTCCAAAACAATACATTTGGACTTACATGTACATTGTCTGCATGTATTCATCAAATAACATTGCACACAGAGATAGGATAGAATGAGACACCTGGCAAAGGATTAACCTTACTGAATACAGAAGGCCATATTAGGCTACATGTACGTTTTGTCATTTTAAAGACAGAAAAGTCTATGGATATGCAAACTTTGCATGCATACGCAGGATGCAGCACGAAGAGGACAACTTACGTCCTCTAAGGGGGAACCTACATTTGTCAGTATTGCTTACTACATTTTCCATTGTTATCAAGAGGGAGGTTTTTAGCATTACCAAGCAGTCGTTGCTGTAATCACTTCCATTGAAGTTCATTTGCTTGAGTTCAGCATTGCATGGCTTTAGTGAGAAATTAAGTAATACAAGAGAATAAAGGTCAATTTGAGTTTTGCAATAAGGAACTGCAATAACAACTTCTCCAATCGATCGGTGTCTGCTTGACAAAGTCATCAATACAAAATGAGCACTTATACTTTTCATTGATAAAAATGTTACTAAACTGTAACACACAGTGAGTTACATATGAGAAAACATGTGCTAGTTGGCTTCTAGGAAGGTTTGTTTTCCTCAGATGAGCGACAGTCTAATGTGTTAAGCTATCTGGAATGTTGGTTGGAACCAAAGGCATGAAAGGGAAACACGTCGTACTGAACCTACAAGGTTCACACTGTGTTTACGATCTGTGTGGCATTTACAGTCACTCCAGATTCAGAGACAGAGACAGATTCATGGAATTCAACTTGCACAAGAAAAATAGTAAACAAAGGGAGAGTCAGAGAGGGCGACACAAAGACAGAGTGACAGACAGACAGGCTGTGTGACTGAAAGAGAACCGAGACAGACAGAGATACAGACAGAAACATAGGCAGGCATGTGAAACGAGTGAGCATATTATCTCTCTCCGGCAATCCCTCCAGGGCTCTTTGTGATCCAGGATATGGATCTGTTATTCCACTCTTTACAGGAAAGGCTGACCACATTGTTACTATGACAACCAGGTGACATGTCATGTGGCGCCGGTCAAGGGCCCTTATTTGCAGAGCAAATAGGCGCAGCGGTCAGGCAGCCTCTCTTGGTCAGCAGGCCTGACAGGGTAGGGAGACCACAGCGCCTGACCCTGAACAGACCAGATCGGCAGTGACGCCAACAACGCTCCGTGTTCAGCCCTCTGCCACTGCTGAGTCACTCAAGCACTTCCCGCCAAACACACACCGATACACACAAACACATACAGAAAAATGCACGCACACATTTCTTTATATAAGTGAATAATTCTGCCAATGGCATGAGATAATTCCACTTGTTCCTGCTGCAGTTTTAGACTCAACGACAGATTGGATGACTTGTTAAAATGAATATTCTTTCCAGTTCCTTGTTGAGTTATTGCCTGGGGATACTGTGGAGGGTGGAGATGAACAAGAGGGAGAGCTGATGTTGTCCGACCGATGAATGGGCCATGAATTTGTCCTGCTGCCTCCACTGTGAGAAACCCAAGCTCCTCCGGTCTGAGGTAATGCCATAGGCTCTGCAGACGGCTGCACGAGTGGATCAGATGACACCAGGGAGACCAGGGAGACGCCTCCATTTTTAATCAACTCTCCTTACTGACACACACACATCCTTTCTCTCTCTCTCTCTCTCTCTCTCTCTCTCTAATGTTGACACACTTTTCTATTTTCCCAGTGCTGGAATTAGCAACATAAAACTTCCACTCACTTTACACTTACACCATCCCCAACAACCCCACAAGTTTTGCTCTATTTTCAACCATCAGAAGTTTCAAGGAATGTTCTTGTAGGTAGTTGGTTGAGAGAGATTTGTGTTACAATATACTAAGTAGTTACCATAACAATCAAGAAAGCAGAATAGCAGAATAGAGTCTGTATTTTATAGTAGCTATAGAGTACAGTATGAGGTTCGACACTTTCTCTTGTTTGCATCTCTTTATCTCTGTGTCTCTCTGTCCTTCCTCTCCACACACATTCTTCATACTCAGAGTGATGGAAATAAAAACATAAAACTCCCTTCAAACCATTCTGTCAATCATGTGTGGCAGTGGCAGTGGCACATAAATACACTCATAAGAATCCAAAACACCCAACATGGAAATTGGCTGACTATCCTCGCAACTATGTGAAAGGGTTCCCCGCAATGTTGCACAGTGTGAACATCATGTATTGTTTCTTCTGTACAAGATGATCTCTATGTACAGGGCTCTGCAAAAACCCTTCAGGCGCAGACTAGACAGTCATCAGACAGGAGAGTTGGAACGGGCGGTGGCGTTCTTTCAGCACACCATCACCTGAGTGCGGTCACATGATGCACAGAAAAAATATGTAAAGGGACTTCCATGGAATGGTTATTAAAGGCTGACTCACTATAAATGGAGATCAAAAGACAAACAATATCCACAATGTGGTGGGGAAGGAGCAACGTTTTATTGTGCATGTGTGTGTGTTTGTGTGCGCTTCTTGGCACAAACGTATGGGTGTGCAAATTGAGGGCTTGGAGCCAGAAGGGTGCAAGGTTTTGGCAGATGGTTTTGACTTCACAAGAAAGCCAAAACAAAACATGGACCTAACCACCATTGCATATCGTAAACCTTTTGATAATGATAATGTCATCACATACATACACATATAAAGAGATATTTATTGAAAAATGCAGCAAAAAATGTAATTGATTAAGGGCGTAAGTGAAAAAAGTACACTAAGTTACTATTATAGCATCAAAAATTATACATTTTTATTTACGTTTTTAATTTACATTTACTTTTTCACTTTTTTTTGCTAAAACCACTTACACTTAATCTAGGCTAGAAGATTAAATAGATGAAACTTAAATCTTACAAAGTTCATATAAATCTATCAGCAAGGGTGCCTTAACTTTTTGATGTGGGAGGTCAAGGACCAGAGGACCATTGCCCTTCAAGACGTCTGGCCTCTCTCACAGGTTTTTACACAATATCAATACAATATCTTCTGGACATTACTCATACAAGTATTACTGTGGTATACAGATTCAAAGACCGACTTCTCGTTTTTCTGAGAGAAGGATCATAAGGCTGACGTTGGTTTGCGGGGAAACCTGTATAATGGTTTCTGTTTTTCCACATTTTGCACAGACATATTTTTAACATAATTTAATGACATATTTTGACATTACTCAGTTAAAGTATGTGAAATATCAATAAGCATGACATAGGTAGTCACTGTAATTCTAATCAGTGTTTTCACTCCAGAGGTCTATGGGTTATATTATTTTGTGCCGTGATACAACTGATACAACTACCACTTCATATAATTTCAAAACAAATGGTTTGTAGTCTGACTTAAAAGGTATTTTGACCTTAAAAGTAGCGGTCCAATATATTAAATATTTATATTTCTACTATTTTGAAGGGTTAAATCATTTTGGACAACCAATATGACACAAGTCCTATAAAGGGAAAAGCACTGCTAGATAGCACTGACCCAAGTCCAGTCTGACCCAATATGGTTTTCTATCTCAGATCTGGGGCCAAAAATGGTGCTGTGAGCATATTGACAGAAGCTTTTGAACCAATTAATGTTTTCTGGCCAGACAAACTACAACTCTTTGGGGGTCATCTACTGTGCAAGGAAATAGACTTGGGCCGAATGCAGAATTCATGCTGCTCTGTTTCGCTCACCAACACTTTTTTTTCTAGGGTGAAACTGTGTTAAATAAATCGGTTGTTGCATGCTCAACAGGAATGCACTTCTCTTTGTTATGCAATACTTCGTATCTGTGTCCTCCTTTGTGCAGCTTTGAAAAGTTCAAGAAAAACAAGTCCTTACTGTGGAACTGAGCTTGATTCCAGATCAGGTTGTACTATAAATACATTATGCTTCAGAAGTCTGTGTGAAATTCACCATAAGCAGAATGGTGAATTTCATAGGAATTAGACTACCTGCCTGCACTCGTAACATGGAATTTCATTAATGACTCAATATAAATGTTTCCTCTTTCCTAGTAACCCGACAGACGATTGTCAGTACTGTGAGCTTGGTGTTTGAGATACTAGCAGATGATAAGTTCCCACCTTTATCAGGAACCAAATTCTAGATAAGGCAGACTGATAAACATGGTTTATCATTAACAAAACTAGTGCTGCTGGTGCATTTGTGAATGAATAGAAGTGAGTCATTGTGTAATCAGTAGTAGTGTGTGCTCTTAGTTATGTGTAGCCTGAGGTAACCTTTACCAGTCAAACTTCAGTCTTCAAACATCAGTAGAAAGGCCCCACCAGACTGTTGCCCTGGCTTGCTTTGCCTACAGCACCGTCACTTCAAAAAAGACCTTTTCTATTCTTCTGTCTTTGTTGTGACTGCCATCACACTCTTGTAATATTTCAGCGGCAAACAGCATCGCTCCATAGCCGACCATAGGAAGCATCAAATTCAGGCCCAGGGAGAGATGAAAAGAGAGAAAGGGAGAGAGAGAGGGAGAGAGAGAGAGAGAGAGGGGATAGGACAAACATCTTAGTGTGAAAACAGGCTGTGAGCAAACTGAGTTGTGTTTAATATCATTACGGCATTGACCATTCTTTACCGTAACACTTGGCCCGGGCTGCAGCGTAGAGTGTATGTGAAGTCTGTTGCCACCTCATCTCACCCAAATCCAAGCTCCTGTCTGTCTTTATTGGAGGAGAGCAGAGAGAGAGACGGCGGGAGGGAGAAAGAGGGAGGGGGAGGTGAAGGTAGAGGTCGGGTGTATGTTGTGGGCAGGAGGGTTGGCAGGAACAGTAACAATGAGCTCATGCTTGGCTCTTCCCGTCTTGGCTTAACTTTAGCTCCATCTCCCAGGGGCAGACAATACAGCTTACCTTGAGGTGTTGAGGGGCCCTGGGAGGGGCCTTGCCCTCCTCCTTGAGAGTACTGATGGGATGGATAAGGATGGCAAAGACCACATAGTGACCATGCCTCAACAGTGCTTGCTTTGGCACCAGACCCACGTCGACGGGAATGAAGACATCTCAGCTGAGCCAACATGACAGCACTGGACAAGTTACAGGACACATGAGCAGCTACGACGCAGCAGTCGGCAGTCTAAATGGAAACAAGTTCTATCCTGGGAAACACTGCATGATTGTTTGTTTGTTTACCATATAAGTATGTGACTCATAGCAGCTTTGAGGGGGAAATGTTTATCCCCCCACACACACAGCAAAGGACCATAGCGTGAGCCTTTGTTCTCTGCATGAAGAGATCAAAAACAGGTCACGAAGACATTCCACACACACTGAACAAAAGCATTTTCCCCTCCGAGACATGGGCGTCGTCATCTGCCACATAAAAGCCTCTAGTGAACCCTAACTGTCTTGCCAAAGCGTCTGTGGACGAAACGGGTCAGACCTGAACCTTAGACAATTGAGGCCCGTTCAAAAACGTCAGAGAATAAAGGATCATTTCATAGTAATTCTGTAAATTGTAGACAATTTAACTGCAAGTCAATAAACACTATAAAATAAAATATGTTTGCAGATCTGATCATGTGAAAACAGAGCATCCAAAGTCATTGGGCTCATTGCAACTGTACCATCACTTCAGTACATTAGAGTCTGTCTATGCACAAGCCTCTGGAAGGACATGCAAAAGTTTGGTACAAATTGATACAAAGCATTATTTTTCAAAGATAACCATGGTTTGAATATCATTTCCTGGAGGCATCTCGACACCAAATGGCCGCCACTACAAGGGGATGGGACCCTGCCAACCCCTAAGGGGAAGCACTGCTGCGACTACAATGTGGACACACCCTGCCAGACCTTACGGGAAGCAGGATGCCAGCTGTGCCCTCTGGTTTCCCTTGCCGTGACATATGCGTGGCAAGTCATACCAGCCAAGCGGGTGCATGGAGTAATTTACAGGCTTGCAGGAAGACAAAGGCAGACAATCCCTTGTAACCGACGCCTTAACAATGAGGCAAAACACCACACAAACTGTTCTTGACCCATGCATGGAACAACTTGGCTTCCCGTGGCCACTATTCCTGTAAAGCACTCAATAGTCTGATTAATCACTATAATCCTTTAACATTGCCTTCAGCATGACCTTGCTCACTTTCAGTATCCTGACTGTGCTTTGTTGCAATTTGGGGGGAACAAATGTAATTGAATGATATTTGAAAATAAGGAGTAAAACTTTAGATGTCACATTAGAAAACGTACGCAACTTTTTTAGATTTTCTTAATAAGCATCTAAATAAAACAAATGATACTCAGAGTTACACTGTACAGGGTCTGGCGGCATGATGGTGGACAGTTTGGTGAACGAGGACAACATTCTGTCAAAGACACTGTGGATGAGGTGAGTCTGTGGAGGGCTGCAGTGAGGAGACTATGGTACAATGCTGACACCTAGTGGACTATGGGGTCGCCAATGGGTCTACGGCGGCACAGTGACAATGTTAAAGAGTCCAGTGGAGGAGGGTTGATCAATTCCACTGTTGTTTACACTGTGTGTCCATTTGCACAATTAATTACTTGCCTACAGGCTTGCTGCATGCATAGTGACTTTGTGATGAAGCGGGGGTGAGCTCCTGGTTCCTACAAAGAAAGCATGACAGCACATTGTTTAATGCTGTGTGGCATGTTCATTTACTTTTGCGTGATTGATATATTTTCAAATGGTTTTGGGTGTGCAGTTCTATTCATTTGTTGCCAAATATGTTCCTGCTTTGTTCCTTACTGAAATATTTCCCTCTTCCTTCTCCTTCTTTATTCTTTTGTTTAATTTATTGTCCTCTGGTCCGAGTGGGGTGGGCTGCATCGGGGGTTATATTTTACAAAGGAAACGCTGTAGACATTTCCTCACCGTTTGATCAATAATGCACACCCTTGACTTTGCTTTAAATTCAGCCTTTGTTATCTGGACAATCTTAGTTCATTTTAAACTCAACATGTAATGCAGTGCACATCCCATTTGCTTTCTTCTACAAGCTGTTTGGTTTCCTGTCATAACAACCTGCAACACACACTGCTTTTATTGCAGCATGAAAAGTGGCTTGTCTTAGATTGCAGTCCAATCAGTGCTGTTCATGCCAGAGGGTCTGAAAGTATTCCCCACTTAAGAGCCAGGGAAAGGGTGCTCTCTTCACCAGATTCACATAAGTAACAAAATATTTTCTCCACCATGGGTTCACATTACCTTGAGAGAAAATATAAGGATTCAGGTGGTATCTTGAATCAAATCAGTGGTAATGTGTAGAGGGGCTTATTAGGTTACCTTGTCCCTGTGAGGCATGGCCCTTTACAACCACTACTGCCACTGTGAAGGATATTTCTTAGCCAGCAGGGGACAAGAAGCCTCTCCCTCAATGACAATTATTTTCATGCCCTCTTTGCATTGTTTGTTATAATCATATGCCTTAACCGTATTAGACTCAAATGGACTGTGGAATGCAGGCAATATGTCAGCGTTATGAACGCTGCACCATAGAGATAAGACATATGGCTTACATATGGCTTCAAGCGAAGACAGTTCCTCTGAAATAAACCCAGTGAGAGAGAACATGAGAGGGAGGGTTCATGGTTCATGGCCGATAGCACTGTGCAGATTAGGGATGGGTATCGAGAACCAGTACTAAATTGGTACCGGTTCCTGACTGGTCAGTACCGAAATATTGATAAGCTCCTGGACAAACGGTGCTGCTATCGGTATTTATGTAACGTTAATTCATCCTAACAGTCCCCTAATGACGACGAAGCTGCCGGCGTCAGGCGATTACGTTCACTTTATTAAATTTAATGAAAATGCAGCTAAATGCAGTATTTGTAAAAAGGTAGTTGTGTGTAAAGGGGGTAACACCAGCAACCCCATGAAATACTTACAAGTCCAACAGTCTATAAATCTGAAGCAGTGCAGTGTGTTTGACTGCTTTAACAAAGCGGCTGCTGCACCTACGTCCTCAGTGCAGCCTCCCGGCTCCGATGCTGATGGGATTTGCCAAACTAAAAATGCCTCGACCTCATCAAGTCAAGGTAACAGTCGTTATCGTTATAAAAATAAG
>CABFOQ010042159.1:3592-20145 GCA_900660455.1 Gephyroberyx darwinii
TTGCCCCGTCCAGATCCTCCCCAAATAGTCCAGGGATTTGAACCGTTGACCTTCCAGTTTCAAGCAAGTTCAGTTCTAGTGATTCAGTGTTGCCAGATGACTATCGACAACTTATGAGTGAGAGCTCTAAATACCAAACTCACAGGAGCTTTCCCTTTCAACTCTATACACTATGCTGTATTGCGACTTGGCTTTTTGTGTTTCTTTGGAGTTCGATGGCCAGAATGTACTGTTTCTGTCAGGCTGTCAACATGCATAGGAGTAATGCAACACATAACAGTTCTTCTGAATGTATCTGTATCCTCTCTTATGGAGACATGCTAACCAAACAGCACTTTAAACGGCTAAACCTGGGGTTTAAGACCGTAGGGTAGCATTTCCATTTAAAACTCACTCTGCTCTCACTTTGAGAGGAGAGGAAAGGAAAGAAGAGACCTTGAATTGTCAGTTAAGGAATTTGTTTCCACACGAAAACATTCAGCAATGCACACAAGGGCAATGGGCAATCAACGGGGAAGAATGAAAAGGCTCTGTTTTTGTTTTTAGTTGAGGGACTAGGTAGCGATGTTCTGTGGGGTAAATGATGTACACAGCGTGCAGGAGGTGAGATGAGTTGACAGTGATCCGCTCCAGCAAGGACAGTGTGTGATTGCTCAAAGAGCCGCGTGACGTTCAGAAGTGATGTTTGTTTTGGAGAATTGTTGTTTTGCTCCGGACTGTCAGCGTACTGTCGGATATTGAATGGCATGACCCTGCGATGCTCGTAGAGAGGAGCTGCAACGTGATCCGGGCTGCTTCAAAGGTCCTGGATTTCCTCAGAGGAATCTTCGCTGGACTTGTGTGTGTCTGTTGTCAGCTTTACTGTTTATTAATACAGTAGTCTGTGCTTCTCATGCTCTTATATAATATCTGTCACTAGAGAGAGCTTAGTCTTAAGGTGTATATAACCAGTTCTTATGTCCTTGTGATTTGACTTGACTCGAATGTGTTATTTACTTTTTCTTAATTTCTCAATCATATTGTAAATTTTGCTTCCAAATACGATGAATAATTTACTGTGTGATGTTGTGTGTGATGTTATACACAGTGCTTAACAATGCTGCCAGGTAACTTACTGAATGAAAGGCTGAAGATGCTTTCATGTTGTGGGTTGCCTTGGTTCTTTGCTCTAAGCGCTGTGAGTGATTTTCCTCTTTCCTCAATGTAACCTGTACCACACACCTTGTTAGTGGGTGGATGGTAGTTTGCCAGAGTATCATTTTAACCGCTGACAACATCACCTGCCATGTGCAATGCTCTATTTTTAACTTGCATTTTTCTCAAGTTAAAGGAATGTATTTTGCTTACAGTCTGATTTCAAGGTCTTACTGTCTTACTGGCCAGCAGTTTCCCTGCTTACCGATTAATTGACTTTTAAAAGTTTCAAGTCAAAATGTCCTTTTTTCAGGTTGTGTAAGTTATTTCCTTCCTATTCTACAATAACATGGTATCCCAACAACATTTCAATAAATGTAAGTATATATTGGTCTTAAATAAGCATTAATTTTGTATGATTACAATCATTTGGAGAACAGCGACTGAAAATCAATTTTACAGGTTTGTTTTGGTTACATGTACTGTTCAGTTAGTAGCAAGATTTATTAGTCATCCAAAACGACAATTAATCGACAGATGTGTGGATTTTGTGTGTGTGTGTGTGTTTGTACTGAATAATTTAATGGGGATAACGAGTACATATGGCTTGTGATATTTCGAAATACCTAAACACGTTTATACCCAGGAGGGTTTGTCATCTCTCGAACTCCATCATCAGGAATGAGCTGACATATTCAGCAGTTTTTGAACTTAATAAAAGCACTTCATCATGTCCATCTGATTATACTGATATTCACCTTCCTAGAAAGGGCCACAGAGAGGACTCCTATTAACATGCTGGCTGCATAGAAACACGCACAGAATTGATTTCACCGGCAGCACCGATGTCGGGGGAAGAGATTTCACATAGGAGAAGGAGGGCTTGCTCCCAGCTATAGGAGCATACACTAGACAGGCAGTGCCAACCAGTCAGTCAAGGAGAATTGAATGAGCAAATGGTCTCTGCAGAGCATTGCTCAAGTGTGAAGGGCATATTGTTAAATGCAGACAAAAGGCATGAGGGGCCACACAGACTCTGAAAGCTCAGCGAGAATCCTTTTGTTGCCTGACCGTTATGGGCGTCAGTTTTTATATGCCTAATAGTATGTAAGTTAAATGTTTCTAACATGTTGTAACGTGTTTGATGTTAGAAAGTGACTACTATACAATGACAATATGAACAAGTAGCCTGTCTCCATCAAGCCAAAAAGTGTAATTCTTTTAAAAGCCAGAACACAATGTCAAAATACATCATCCCTTCAAATTTCGACAAAATCGCACCAGTGGTATCTGAGCTCGCACATTTGAGTTAACATTTTGACCTTTAATTACAGCACTCTCTCCAGTCAGGGTAATTTGTAAGGATAGCTGGATTTATGTAGCAAATTGTGAGCTTTAATTATAGCGCCCCCCTCAGGCACTATAATCATAATATAATGTTTTAAGTGCCAGAACACAGTGCCGACAGTGTCATCACCTCCAGGTTTCATCAATATCGCACCAGTGGTGTCTAACATAATATGTTTATATAATATGATGATTACTACATCATGTAACAGTGTTATTAAACCATTCTTCATTTAGCTTGTGACCCACTGATGCCCCCTCCAAGATCCAGAGATCCAAGATCCAAAGATCCAGAGGGGTCTCAGGTTCCCACTTATGGCGATACAGGGAAGTTTTCATGTGTTGGAAACTGAAAGTGGGGATTCTCTTCCTTTGTGGTTAAACTAGGTGAAATGAAAGTCGGTCCCAAGTGTCTTACAAGGCAACTGCAGGATCTTCTATAGGGTCTTTGTATCTATTTCAAACACATCCTGGCTGGTTATGTTTCAAGGACTCTTACACATGGATGTCTCCATATAGCCCTGCCGGCTACCTTCTCCATATATGTCGAGAGCTCCTCCAGCCCTCGCTGGCTATTCCAATCCTAATACCAGCTGCTTCTTCCTTCAGTATCCCAGAGACCATGTGGACCCAGTGGATCCTTCATAAGAGTTAACCTACAGACAGTGTACACAGTTAAATATGAATGAGCTAATATACAATATACACTGCACATTAATCATATTAAATGTAATTATCATCATATATATCATATAAATTCACCCATCAGAAACTGTAATACTTTCTTCCTCAATCACAAATGTATCCATTAATGTGCTTTTACTTGTTTGTTTTAAGTTATTGAAGGTGGAAAAACAAATATCCACAGAATATCCAATAGATAACTTTACTGCGGGTACATACACACGTCCACGCCCATTCTCTGGGGGTTGTCAAAAGGCATTCTGGGAAATGTAGGAAATCACTAACTGAAGTACAAGTAGACTTGAGGGAAAGTGGATACAATAAAAAGGTCAATTACAACACTTCATCACAAAGTAAGTCCTGCAATGCACTGAACATCAGATTGATTGTATGTAACAGTGATGTGAGGGTGGAATTAGCTACTGGTGAATGTTTGGGTCCTCGCTGACTGATGATTTTGTCCTGGCGTTGAGATCCGGCGTTTATTGGTGAAAATATATTGGTTCAATTAGTTTTGACCCCCACGCTAATCATTCAAGTTAATTGTGCTACAACTGCTGTTCAGTGAATTTCAATTTGTGCCGTGACATAGGAACTTTCATTGACTAGAGGTCATGGAAAGTTCAGGACCACACACACACACACATGCACACGTAGGTGGATGTCCATTAACAGCACACATAATACCATAATGGATGCTCGCCACATTCACACACACACACACACACACACCTACAAAATATTTGGATCTCTGCTTTCTATTCTCGTATAGGTTTACACATCCGCCAGAGATGCATTGTGAAGTGCGCCAATGGCTGATGCCAACAAACTGCAATCGTAACTGACAGTGGGCGCAGTGTGCCGTGTCAAGTCAAATTAATCACAGTGTTGTTGGGCAAATGCTGGAGTGACTTTCAACACTTCCATATTCTGAAGGGTGTATCACTGAAAAGCATCTGTGTTGGACCTGGAGCTACTCCAAGATCTCCTTTAATACTAACCTCAAAGAGTAGTTCTCTGCTGTCGCACTCTAGCAACAAACATTTATTATATGTACCCACAGAGACACACACACAAATTCTATTTCACGTATTATTTACTTCTCCCAGGAAATATTTCACAACAGCACATAACATTTCAGAGGCAAAAAACTCTCAATTATTCATTCATTCTGTCAAATAACGCTACACTTTACGAAAAGCATCAATAATTGAGCCGCTGACCGTGAGTACAGTGCGTCGTGGTTCAGTAATGAACCCGGTCATAATGATCAACGAGTCCACTGCCTAGCAGCCAATAAAGCTTGTGTCGGGGCAGGGTGTCTTCTGATGGGCCTTTAATGGGAACGGTGCTGAAGGTGGGTCATCAACACTCCAGACTCACAGAAGTGAGGCGTCATACTTGTGTTCAAACTGCACTTTTACATTTTTTACCAGCACTGAATCAGCAGTAGCAGTATCAATAGCAGTATTGTCTAGGAGTAACACAGAGGAGTGGTGGAATGGGCCTTCGTTATTAGGACACAATCTTCATTGATGACATCTGAAGTAATGGCCCATCTGCTAATCAGTGCCAGAGCATCGGCACTTGGCCTCTTACAATCTGTCAGTTTCACAGCCTCTTCTGATTTATATCTCAATAGAAATTCAGGCATATCAAATAGTCATCCATCATAACATCCGAGGAAGATACTGATCGCTGAAAACTTGAAAATTGATTTTATTTCACACAGCAAGGAGGCCGTGATAACGAGTGTGTTTTCCTCCAGCGAGGCTTGCTATGTCATATTCAGCACACCTACTGTACGTCATATAACTATAATACATACAGCACACGCTCAATAAAACCGGTTCAGGTCGGATCCATTTCAGTCAAACTGTACATTATGAAATACTGCAATGCAAATACAGGTTTATTTAACCCCTAGGGCCTACACTAGGGCTCGTTATTGTGACCATTAAATGCTGTGAATGAAGACACTGAAGCTCCATGAGGAGTGTGATAGCTTCGCCTATAAACCCCTGGATTCATTAACCAGCCAAGTTGAGCAACTAGCCGGTGTGTCCCCCTTGAGTTGTACGAGCATAAGTCAGGAGGAAGCGTTTGCTGTAAAAACAAATCCCCTCTGCCCACATGACCTCCACCGAATCAATGATTCATGATGTTCAATTATTTAGAGGACAAAAGATTGTTTGCTTAGTGTTGCCCTGCACTGGAAGGTGAGGCGGATTGGGGATTTCACTGGGATACAATCAACACCATCATGCATCTATGACTATATTGTTTGGTTTTTTTGGTCATGTTTGGACAGCAGTGGTACACTACTGTTTGTGTAAGCCTTACACTGCTAATAGCTTTGCGCTTTAACCATGACGACTGTAGAAAATAACCTCAGTTAAGCTGAAAATTCAATATTTGACTTTCATGATGGCCCTCTACATAAATGTCTAAAATATGCTTTTACAGTATGCAGTGACGTTCTGACAATAATAATATAATTTCTTTCAGCAGGTTTTAAGAAACGTTAATACATTATTGCATGTTGTTTAATATGGATTCAAAGATTTTAGTCAAGCACTGAACCTGCACACAGATAATTGACGTCATATCAAATATCACCTGGTATGACCGTTCTGCTTTGTTATGATAAAACTCACCCACATGTATAGACGGGGCGAGCATGCAATTAAAATATCAGTAGGTCTCTTGTTTTAATGCTAATTACCTAATATCTGTATATCCTCTTCATTTCCTGCTATTGTTTTGAAGTGGATCAGTTCAAGCTGGTTAAGCTTTGATAATTTTCTGTTTTTTCCACATTGTTTACTCAAGTGATTGAACAGGCTGGGATTATCTCTGTATTATGCATGCATTTTGTAATTCAATCAGATACAGTTTGTCCTTTTCGCAAAAGTGTGAGTCATGATCTATGAGTAACACAGTAAACGAGGGAGCTTAGGGGCCCTTTGTGCACGTGCATCTCCTGTGACAACACCACACTAAATGAACAATGCTTTCATGTACCCCTATAGTATTTTTCCAGTACCTTTGACTGTGTGGCACGTTCCTAATCGGTTCCTAAACACGGAAGATGTAGAGTTCTTCCCTGACCTTCAGAATAAGGCGTGTTCGGAAATCATTTTCACAGTATGGGTGTCTTAAACAGTGGTTAGCCCTGTTGCCTCACAACATGAAGGTCCCGGCTTTGATTCCTAGCTTTTTCTGGGTCAATTTTGCATGACCCCCCCGTGTTGGCGTGGGTTTCCTCCCACAGTCCATCAGAATTGCCCATCAGTATGAGTGTGAGCGCCTCTGTCTATCTGTGTTAGTCCTGTGATGGACTGATAACCTGTCCAGCTTGTTTCCCTGCCTTCTGCCCATTGCATGCTGGGAAAGGCTCCATCTAATCAATCTCTCTATGAGAGGAGCATCTTGGGCAGCAAGGTGACGTAATTGCATATTGATCATCACAACAAAGCTGTTCTATTGAAGTGTCCGTGAGCAAGGCTTCACCTCGCTGTCGACGGGGGCACGCTAAACAGAATTTCTCCTTTAAGGATCAATAAAGTATCACATTATTATTATTTAGCAGCTGATACATAGACGCAGAGCAACTTTAAGCAGAAGTTAGAAGGACTTTAAGCCTTCTTTATTCCTTCCCACCCACCTCTCCATTGTTCTCAGAAGGTATAAGCAAGCCTCGATAAATATTTGATCAGACAGTTGTTGTTTTTTTTCAAAGGGATGCATACCATATGCTGGGTCTGCTCTGTCGTCATAACCTTCTGAAACATTTATGTCACTCATCTTTAGTCAAGGTCAGTAGGCTGGCGGTGTGAAAAAGGGCTCAGCGTATATAACTGTCTTCATGAAAGAATAAGCAATTAAAATCAAAGAGAATAACAATGTAGGTGCACTGCAAAAACAAGTCATTTCACCTGGTACTGAGTCTTAAAGTCTCACTTTTCCTAAAGCAAATGACAAAATATGCCAATGATGTGAGATCGTTTTGCTTATTTCCAATGCAAATCACCTTGTTTCAATTTTCTTCTTGAATATAGTATAATTCTTTGATAATGGAATGATCTATTTTGCCTTTTAGCTATTGACATTGTCTCTAGAAACCCCTAAAACAAGTGACAATGCATTAAAAAAATAAGTGCAATTATCTGTGTTTTTCCCCCCATTATTTTCAGGGAAAATAAGATTTGAAGACTGAACATGAGAGTAAAAATGAACATTTCTGCAGTGTGCGAGTGGATGTGTCGGGTAAACAGGTTTCAGAAAAAGAAACAGCTCAGACAGCAAAGGAGACGACAGATTCTTTTGGTGGGTGTCGAAGGAATAAGTACGGTAAGTATGAATAAGTGCGATGTCAAACCTCAAACAGGCGAGGAACATTTTTATCTCTCTGTTCATGTTCAGTGGATTTTCCAACTTCTGGAACTTGATTCATTGAATTAGTTTACAGCTCCCAAAGGCAGTATATCGTTTCCTGATTAGAATAGATACGTTCTATATTTTTAACATTTCAAACTTTTATGGGACTTACTATGTTTTAAATGTCCCTTTTTACGATGAAAAAAGACTGTTACTGTATGCCCTGTACCTCAGCCTTATAGTCCATCATAACTGTCTGCCCATTAATCCAGTAATCAAGTGTAATGAAATTCACACAATGACGGCATGCAATGAATAAAATATCTGCAAAACCCAGGGAAACTCATTGCCACAAAGTACCACAGACATATGCCACAGTGTTCCAAAAGTCCACAAAGACACACCAAGTACCACAGCCTAGGAAAAGAGCTTTGTCTGAGGATCTCAGTGTGCATTAGGGCTCATGAGGGGTCAAAAGCTCAGCGATGATATTGCGAGGCACTAGACCACACAACTACACAAAATGGACCACAAAGTGGACCACAAAGTGGACCACAAAGTGGACCACAAATTACCAAAGTACCACAAAGAGCCCCAAAGTACCACAAACCAAGAAGTATCCAGCTCAGTTTGAAGAAGAAAAAAGAAGAGGTTGCTAAGGGGGTGGGTGAGGCTGCACGGTTGTGGTATGCTTTGTCGTACTCTGTGGAACTTTGTGATATGCTTTGTGGTTCTTTGTGGCTCTGTGTGGTAATTTGTGGTTCTTTGTTGTAGTTTGTGGTATGCAATGTGGTACTTTGTTGCACTTTGTGGCTCTATGTGGTAGTTTGTGGCAATTAGGACCCATCCTTCAGGTCAACATTAGTTATCAATTTGTGTTCAAGAACATTCACTTCTTCACCTCAGTATGACCCCGGATTTGACCTGTGGACTACAATACCATCGCTCCCAGACAGCCTCTACACCACTGGGCTTCATCAGTTTGATCCATTGGGCATGAAATGTGCTCCAAACATAGTTAGAAGCCATACGGCTTCATCATCCTCAAATTATCTAGAAGTGAAGCACAGCGAAAACATCAAGATGGTCTGAGTGCAGTTCAGCATGTGGTCAGATGGTTTTCACATGCCTCATTGAATACCATCAGAGACCTCAAAAGCAGTAGCAGGTGGTGGTGATGAACAGGATGGTGCTGCCCGTGGTAGTAAATTAGTAATGATGATGGAAGTGCAGGAAATGTGTTTCACTGAATACACACTGTTTGGGTATCATCTTATCATCTGGGCACATTCCACCACAGATCTTTTGATGGATTGGGTTGGCACCACCACCCTAATTTATACCCACTGACACTACACTGGGCTTACCTTTAGCCCCCAACAGCCCAGCAGATAATTTGCCAGTTTAGTATCATCAGTCTCATCAGCAATAAACTAAAGGGCCAGTGTCCTGAGCCAGCAGGCTTGCAATACCCTGGTACGCACTCCAGGAACCCCACTGACAAACATAGGCTTGAAACAGCTTGTTCAGCAGTTCAGAAGTCACACGGTATCAGCAGAAATAGACTTGACTTTGAAAGAAGACGGTGTGTGTGATTATCCAGTCCTACAATCATATACATTTTAAGAAAATACATTATGATTTGAAGATTTTGGCAAATACAAAATAGAAATTACAAAATGAATTGATTGTGTGTGTAGCTGTGACTGATAGGGGTGCATTATATTATATTGTGTTATTATACTGATACTATATTGTATACTATACTATACAGCAAATATCTAGAGTTCTTTATTAGCCTTTAAATGTCACTGTTGTACTATGGTACACACATTTTATTATCTTTTTACAGCACTGAGGGGTTCTTCAAGCAACTTTCTACATTGGAATTATGGCTTTGAAGCATCAAATGCAATTATAGCCTTCCCTACTTTAAAGAGCAAGAGTTACTCATATTATATTTGCCTGAAGAGATTATTTCCATAAATTTACTGAATATTGGTTGTGTCTGGGTGGGGCGGAGGGGCATTGTGTCTCCACACATTGAGAACAGAGGTTACTGTAAACAAGACACAATGTTTTTTAGCCGCACTCATCAGTTCAATGAACTGTAAGCAGTTGAGCTGTGCCATACATCAGTGGATCTTCTAGCCCCATCTGTGTAAATAATGTCTGACACTGCATGAAAATGAAATAATGAATCACTGCCATCCCTCTTATGTCTCTACAACTCTATCGCCACACTTCTAGGGTGAGTAAGCCGCTCGCTGGACTCTATTCAGCAAGCCAGAAACAGAGCACGTGCAGGCAAGGCTGAAACGTGCTCCCATCACCCTTCTTGAAAGGCAACAGACTCGCTCCTCAAATTGAATTCCCCTTGCAACAATAGCTCACGCAGATAATAATAAAACACTCTGAAAGTGAAGCTTAATAGATCTTTGACTCTGTTGCCTGGCGCCTGGGTTAGTAATGTCGCTCCTTTGCAGCAGCAGACTTGAGCTAATTTAGAGTTTGATTGCTATTGCGTCACTGAAAATTTATGAGTATATATTGGGTTTAAAAGGTCTATTAATTGATTCCGAGAGGCAAATAAATTCATGATTGGGCCAGCGTCTCCTTCCATGAATCATATTTATTGGTATTCATATCAACAAAGCATTGAATGGATGAGAAATGAACATCCTCACATACCACCCATATACTCTGTGTGTTTAGGAAGGAAATGCACTTATGATTTCTGGTGACTCGTACTTCTCTTGCCTACCTATGTTGAATGCACTTATTGTAAGTTGCTTTGGATAAAAGCGTCTGCTAAATGAATGTAATGTAATGTAATGAGTCAAACGAGTAAGAAAGAGTATGTAGTATGTCAGTAAAAAAGTACCCAACAACATGAAACAACATAAAATCCCCGACTGCCTGAATGTAGCATGGTCCCTGCAAATTATTAAATGGTCCTTTACAGGTTTGATGATGGGCCAATTTTAACCATATCATATCAAGCCATATCAAGTTAGTTTCAGTTGCGGGGTGTAAAACCTAATGACTCATCTCACTATTTATTTGTTTAGAAATTAGATTAAATTAAAAGTACAAGGAAATTCCTTAAAACTGACACAAGTACAAGTGCAGAGTCAGTTATTTCCCTCCCCTGACATTCTTATCCAATTGAAAGAAAATAGTACATGAATGTGGTTTGGGATTAGTATGAAGATTTACCATTTACCCCATTGCAGCTCTGACTGATACCTGTCCATTTGGCATTTTTAAGTCAAATAGCATTAGCATCTTCACTGCCACACTCAGTTTTACTAAAAGGCTCTACTGCAGAAGCAGGAACACCTTAAACAACAGAATAACCAGGCTGCGATACGATAATGCTTGGATAAGGATGACAAAAGATGCCTCAAAATGATATTCACAATTCATTCTGTGATGGTGTGTATACTTAGATACATCCAATCTGTTGAAGCTGTCATAGATGTGAGATTTTGGCTAATTTCATTTCTAACTAAGGCAATGTTTCCAAGGAAACGCCATGCTAACAGATCTCTTCCTCATGCTCAGAGTGCTTCAGACCAGATGAGAGGGACACACTTGGTTGATTAATAGTTGATTAGGTCTGTCATGGACCGTGCCACACATTGTGCACAACTGCATATTGTCCTCCCTGTAATGTAATTAACACCAGACAACACTACTCCGTACAACTGTTTAAAACTAAAACCTCCATGGTTAACTTCCTTCCCAGTATGCTTCATGACTTCCTGTTGCACAGAGCATTGAGTGCAGCATATATCATCAATGTTATATACTCTCCTTGGTTGTGCCCAAACAAAATCATGTCATATGCATCTCATGCTTTTTCATGCTTGCAGAAATGCCATGAATTCTGAATTGTGTGCCCTTTGTAAGGCCAAACAAGATGCATGGAAGCCTTGCAGCCTTTTCTGGGGAGCCCTCAGGGCACGGCCCTTAATTGAAAGAGACAGGAAGAACAAGGATAGGTAGGGAGCACATGAGAGGCTAGAGTACCTCCTCTCCTTCAGCCACTCAAATGGGGGATAAATGTCAAGCCATGGAAAGGCCAGGCTCAGCACAGAAATGAAGAGAGTTGTTGACTCCCTGAAATGTCAGCTAATATTTTGTCTGTGTAATTCCTCTTTGTGAAAGGTACAGATGAAGACCATTCATGTCATGTCTTCTTCATCTCATGGCAACACAAAGTAATTCAGTTAGTTTAATTGCTCCATCTGCGCGTAGTGGACTGCTGGCTACATTACCTACATCAATCTGTTTTTAAAAGTTTTTACACAAGTTTCGGGTCCTTGATGGATATCTCGCTCTTTTCCAAGTGGCATTTTTAACACAAATGACATACTAGGTGATTGTGAGTCTTCCTCTCTGCCTCTACAAACATTCAGAAGGAGATGTTGGTTTCACTTGACTGCCCCAGCTCTCTACCGGTTATTGAATTTATTTTAGAGAAATGGCTTCTTATGCATTTTATCTTATTTTCAAGCTGGGTCAAGTGCTCCTTTGGTACTGTGGAAATTGTAATTGGAAAAGAGGAAGAAAAAACACCAGGAATAAATCATTTACCATTATACCTCATCATTTACTAACCCCAGAAAACATCAGTACTGTGAGTTATTTCTCTCACTGTGGGGAACTGAAGCGGGCGCCCATTTTAAAATAAATGGCAGAAAGAACATTTGCCTCAACACAAATACATAAGGATGGAGCTGATGTGCAGAGGGACTCGGTGCTATGCAACAACCTCTGCTGGCTCTCTGCCCGGAAGTTGTCTTAACTTCCATGCCAACATCTTGCCAGGCAACTTCACTGATCCAAGAAAATGAAAATGCTGATGGAGACACATGGAGAGGCCAGAAAGAATTGATTCAGAAGGTATTGCTGAAATATTCAGTCAGATGAGTCCAGAGTACAGAATTGAATCTCTGAGTGAATTGTTGGCATTGTAAGGAAAGTGGCCATGGCTTTCCACAAGATCTACCTTTTATCAAGACATTTTGTTCATATATTGGGTTAGGCTATGCACATTATCTTTTATGTCCTGATCAATACAATAGGAAAGGACAAGAAATATTAATACCATCTAAATGAGTTTGTCTGAGATTTGAAAATGTCTGAGAGACTGAGGCTGTCTGCTGGTAGTGGCTGCTACCGAGGCTAGTTGTTATGGAAACAAAGTTCACGTTACGTGTTGTTATCAGCTCATAATGTGGTTGAGGCAGCCTTTTCTGGTGGAAGAGTGTGAACACACTAAGAAAACACTGAGCTGTCTCCTATCAAAATGAAACATTCCCCTGATAACTCTTTTGAAACCCCCTGTTCTTCCCGAGGGGATAAATTGGGGCTCATGTGCTTTTTCCCTTAACAATTCTCTAAACACTGCTTGGTGCAAATAGCAGTTAGATTTAAGTGGCAAACCATGTCTGAGGAAGGATGAATCACACCGCTACGCCTGAGGATCAACAGTCGAGGGCTTTCTTTCTTGCAGGTGTCCATCTTCTCTTTGCAGTCTTTAGATAGAAAAGCTCATTTATCTTGTTCAGTAGAGAAAGCATTAAAGGTTTTTGTTCTTTAAACTCAGACAGAATAGTTTCCAGATCAGTCTGACTTGTATACAGTGCTGATTTACTCTCCGCAATGAAAGCTTCACTGTTTATTACAGTGGATATTTTTGAAAAAGAACCATGACATGTGCAGTGGTCTGTCTTATCTGTGTGAATGGATAACGTTTCTTTAAGTTGGTCTCAGGAATTTTCTTGCCAGCCACACACTTCAATTCAATCCAAAACTACGTGTTGAATACCTTTTATGGCACCAAATTGCCTCCTTAGCTATTACCTCTGGACAGATCTTTTACCTTTGGAACAACACTATACACTGAATGCTAATGTAGCCTTAGCCTCTTGCTTACCCGAGCATCAATATTCCCTGAGCATAACAAAACCCCTGCAAGCCAAAGCATGTTCAATATTTCCCTTGATGTCCATTTTCTCGACTCTGTTGCTTTCATGTTTGTTTCAAGGGCTGTTGAGAGATAGCTTGGGCCACTACAGAGTCAAAGGTCATTCCTTCAAGAGCTGGCACATCTGTGTCTGTCCCTGGAGAACCACTCCCCACCCCCTGAACCTGCTTTGGTGATTGCCACCTTGAAAGCCCTCACACTGTTTTATTGCTATTGCTACCTGCTGAACAAAGGACAAGCATAGGATACATCACTTTGAACCTACACGCGGGAATCCAACTCCTCGTCCTTTCACTCTCACTTCCTCAAACGAGACATCTCAGGTGACATCTCAGACACCACTGGGCACATTTTGATGAAACTTGAAGGGGTGATGCATCGGACTGTGTTCCAGCGATTGAAAAAATGATGGGGGTGCTATAATCAAAGGTCTCCTACAACATAAGTCCGACTGAAACTGAAGCTACACAACCTTTACAAATTACACTGCCTAATCAGGCCGCTGCAATTAAAGGTAAAAATATTAAACTCAAATATGATATCACTGACATCACTGGTGCGATTTTGAAGAAACTTGGACGGATGATGCATTTTGGCACTATGTCTGGCATTTAAACAATTACACTAATTGGCCTGTTGGGGGCACTACAATTAAAGGTCAAAATATCAAACTTTGAAAGGCCACAACTGCCGATATATAACTGCGGGGACGATATGGTTATGCCAATACACTGTAGCAGAAATACTAGAAGGTAGTCACCTGGACTAGCTACTTAGTAAATGAAATAATCTGATCAGAGTAAGATCTTAAAATTAAGTTTCTTTAAATTGAAAACTGGATCTCTTGTTGTAAAGTGAAATCTTAGAATAATTGCATTTAATTCAATCATGATATTGCATTTTCCCGCAGTACTCTGCAGCATTTTCTATTAAATAAAAGTGATAAGAAAGTCAATTGAGTTGTGAGTTGTGAGAGGGGCACTAAATGATTATGCTGCATGATAACCAAAAAAAAAGTTTTTGTAATAAGCTTTGAAGTAAAACATTTTCACAATCAAGTATGAAATTGTACGTTTTTGTGTAATGGGAAAGAATATAGCATCAGGCAAAAGTTGTTGGAAGAAAACTACTGAAACTAAATTTGATGAGATGGCACACACACACACACACACACACACACACATTGTAGGATAAAATGGTGAATTAAAAATTAACATTGTTTAGAAACAAAAGCCTGACTCGCAATTCATATTCTTGGATATGGCCCATAGATCTTTTAACCAGTTACTCAAGTCTTGAAAGGGTATTAGTTGATCGTTAGATGCAAAAGTTCTTTGCCAGTTCTCCAAATCTCACGCTGATTGAATATTGAAGACAGGAGTGTCTAGTCTGACTCCACGAGTCATTCAGTCACCAAGGTGTCTTTCAAAGTCTTTCAGAGTACTGCAGTTAACGATTTGCAGCTGTAGGTTAGAAAAAACTCATGAATCAGCTGCTTGGGTGAGGAAGGTGGTAGGTGGGATGGAATGGTTCAGGGTGGTCAGTCAAGGAAATGAGCATCACATCAGTGCACTCAGAGTGAAGTACTTCTAATTTACTGAACTTTCCATTTTGTTCTCTGCATGGTACTCTTTTCATCTCCTTATATTATAATGGGAACGAACCTTGCAATGGGTAATGCTAACTGACTTCTGTGATCAGATAGCCGATATTCCAGCATTTTAAAGTTGTTTATGTAACCTCTTGAAGAGAAAAGGACGAGGACAATAATACGTGTGGTGTCTAGCCTGCTTGAGTGTTGAAGCAAATTCATCTCCTGCAGGAGGACAGAGGGTACTAACAGAAAAATGAGGCACAACATGCCAAAGTTGTAAAGGACTTTGGACTAAAGGACTTTGAGGAATGTGGACCCTTATTTTCTGAGGTTTTTTATTGTGAGCGCTGATGGTGGAATAATTACATAGAGCATGTGAAGGCTGCCAATGACAAACACATTATATAAGCATGGCACATTGTTACAACCCCTCGGGTGTTTTAGAAAATACATTGGCAGAAAGGGAAAAAGAATCAGTGTTGTGTAAATTCATTGTTGCACACTATTGGAAATGGTTCCTAGGGCATTATGATAGTTGTTAATAGATTCTTTGAATCAGTCAGTATTGGGTTTTCTAAGAGGCTCATATTGGTGAGCTCATCCCCCGTAGATTACAGAAGTACAGTCCGCTCCTTGTGCAAGCTTTCCAGTGATGGTTTCATGGCCTGGAGAGTGGGGACAGGCATATTGATTCTGGCCCCCTATTCAATCCATTATCAAGTCTTTATCAGGACAGCCAGGAAGCCTGCGGTTATCTGATTTCCCATTTTATAAGCAGGTTGGAAAACAGCCACCAAACTTTCCAATTATTAGAAGGTCTCTGTTTCTGTTGTTCTCTTGTGACACTCTCATGGTGACAAAATCAAAGCTTTCATTTGATTTAAAAAAAAAAAAATGTAACCCCCTAAAGATTGATAAGCAATTTGAGTACACATGTACACACATTACATCACATTACAGTCATTTAGCAGACACTTTTATCCAAAGCGACTTACAATAAGTGCATTCAACGTAGGTAGGCACAAGAAACTACTAGTCACCAGAAATCGTAAGTGCATTTCCTTCCTAAACAAGCATCTAAGAGCAGAACCAGCGCTGAGGTAAAAGTGCAATAAGTTAGCTACCTACTTTTTATTTAAACAGATAAGTGAAGCAAATAAACAAGAGCAAAGACAAATAAGTCAAGCATATAAGCAAGTCAGCCTGTAGTGAAAGATGGGCAGCGACTCTGCTGTCCTGACATCAGTGGGGAGTTCATTCCACCACTGTGGGGCCAGGACAGAAAAGAGCCGTGATGTGTAGATCGGCCGCAGGGGCCTCTGAGCGACGGGCAACCAGTCGCCTCGAGGCAGCAGAGCGAAGTGGTCGGGCGGGGGTGTAAGGCTTGACTATAGCCTGGAGGTAAGTAGGAGCTGT
>CABFOQ010042160.1:0-19085 GCA_900660455.1 Gephyroberyx darwinii
GGTTGATGGGTGTAGTCTTGGAGGTGGCGAAGGCCGTTGACCACAACTGAAAGGGGAAGAGATTTGGGGGTGAGTTTAATGCCAGCATTTACCAAGTGTTCCATCTTGTTCGTAAACTCAAGATGGGGGGGGGATCTCAGGTGGAGGGTGAACTGGTGATGCGGGGGGGCCTTGAGGACTGTGGTAAATCCAAGGGCTGAGGATGTTTGGTCTGGCGGATGTTTGGATGTTTGGTCTGGTGTGTGGCAGAGTGAGATGCAGTGTCCTGGGGAGATGAGTAACGAAGAAAATTGTCGATCAATACTTTTACTCCAGACCTGTTTGGGAGAAGGCCATTTGCTTTGAAAAGATGTTTGCATCCCCAGAACAGATCAAAATTATTAATAAAGTTCTGTCCCATTGCGTTGCAGGCTGCGGTAAGCCATGTATTCAGTCCAAGTAGCCGGCTGAAGCTATTTGTTCCTCTACCAACAGTTGGTAGGGGTCCACTGATGAATGATTCCATTTTTAATTCGCCCAATGTGTTTAAAAGTTCAATAAAATCCTGCTTCAGCACCTCCGATTGCTCTCTGTGGGTATCATTATATATCATCTGCCTACATGCAGAATGATTTTAGTGAAGCCCAGATTTATTTGTCCATAATACTGATTCATGCTATTCTTGAATAAGCCAAGCCTTGACATTAACCAGTAGATGGCAGCATGGCAGTATGGCTGACATTACATCTGAAGCTGCAAAACATATTCAATGGTAAATATTAGTCGGCAGTCATAGGTACAGGTTAACCAACAACCATGGCCTGGTTTCGTTATGAGGTCTTTCTGTGTCACATGGTCAAAGGTCTACATGCTGATGATAAAATAACAACTCTTCCCTCTTTCCAACTTTTCAGCCCTCCCTTCTCAAGTTCAGAGCCCCAGAAGATCTATGCCAAGATTTTGGATGGGGTGCTCAAGTATCCACCCTACTTGAGTGAGGCAGCCAAGTCCATCATTAGTAAATTGTGCAGGTGAGAGGAGAACACCGATGTCGCAGATAACTAATGAATGATGTGCTTTGATTAAATTTTATACAATGATATTGCACTTATAAAAATGATGCGGAAGATTGCATTCAATTCAAGCTTTAGATTGAATGCATGGATAACCAATAACATCATGAAATGAGTAAAAAATGATCTAGAGGCTTGGGTATTTCACATTCTCAATATACAGAATAATCTGCAATACATTTTGAAAAGAAATAAGATGTGAATCTCCCATGTCTTTATGTTGACATCAGAGTATGTTGTGTTCTGGGTTGCAGGCCTCGGCCAGGTCAGAGGTTAGGGAACACCAAGAATGGAATAAAAGATGTCCGGAACCACAGGTAACATATCACTTTGTGTGTGTGTGCACGTGTATCTGTGTGTGTGTGTGTTTCTTGTAGTTCAATGGACAGAATATAGCAGCAGCAAAGCCAGGGGTTTGATGTCGACTAGCCACTCGTGATAAAAATGGAAAATTCTCTTAGTACTGACAAAAGCAGTAAATGTGTTCACCAACTGACATATTGTATGTTCTTATTATTGTTGTCAAATCTCCACTGCTGGCCTCAGCTGGGGACTTACAGTATAACGTGACACTTTCTCACGCTGACTCTGCTGGACATTTGATCTCTTTCTCTTGTTTCCCCTCAGGTGGTTCAGCAATATGAATTGGCACAAGCTGCGCGTGAGCCAGGTCGACGCTCCCACAATCCGGCTCATTCGCAAGGCAAGTCAGACCACCCCCTCAGTGTTTCTGCAATATATATGACGGGTGGCATATCAGGACATCAAAGAGCAGGAACATAGCGTTGATTTTGCGCACAGAGTTGATTTTGTGGCTGATTTTTAATGTTGCTTGGGAAGATTTTATCCTCATGTGTGTGTAAACTTTGGTAATGGGCTGCAACAGGCACAGTGGTTTAAGTCATGGTTCTAAGTCTGGGGTAGAGCTTTATCGTGGTTAAGATTGTAGTCTGTTTTCAGGATCCTAGTTAAAAAACAACAGCATCCATTTCAGTGTGTGTATCAACTATATTCATAATCCTCAATCATCAGTAACTCCTTTTTTTTCCCTGTAGGGCCCCTGCTACATCAACTTTGATCGTTTCACTTATGACCAGGCCAAGGCCGAGGAGGAGTTTTCTGGTTGGGACCGTGACTTCTGACTCCAGCCACCATTACCTGCCTCGGGACCTTAAGAGATGATATGTTTTTTAGAGACGTAATGGGGATGTGGAAATTCTCTATGGACATTAACTCCCTCATACACACCTCTGGATTCCCTTGGAAAATAATCTGCTCGGAAACATCTGATGGATTTGATCATTATCTTAAGAAAACGTCTTGCTTCATAGTTAGAACTGTAATTGAATTATTAACTTGGCATTGCATGGTGTCACCGACTTCCCAAACATCCATAGAAAGTCCACTGTTGCTCTACAGTTAACACTCTGGGTGATGAAGGTGGAAAACATGCAGAGGTGTTACGACTTGATGTCAGGACATTCTGTTCCCAGTACAGGGAGATTTGGTGCCCTATGGAGCAGTGTTAATAACATCAAACATAACAACTGTCCGAGTTGCTTGTTAGTGGAGAATCAATGTTATACCGTGAAAAGCTAGCAGTTATCAAACCCTGAAAACAAATGCAAATCAATACTTGATATGTCACTGTTATGTACTTTCAAATGCATTGTTATCTTTTGGATTGCAATATTCCCTTTAAAGATAAGTATGCTTCCCTGCTTCAAGGACTTGTATTGTTATAGCAGATATGACTGATGATTTCTTCTTGATGAGCCGTCATTAACAGCCTCTGGCATCGACATCTTGAAATCTGTTCTTTTTCATCTCTGAAATCTCTCCCCTTGTTGTGTGTATCCTGTTTTTTTGCACCTTGATTATTTTTGAAAAGTCTATTAATCACCACAGAACATCCTGATGAAGTATTCTTTTGTGACTTGAGCTTGTTAAATTAAAAGGCTCTCATATGCTTGAGTAGATGTCTTTGTTTCACCCCTGTCGATGCCTGTAGTTCACCAACCGTGTGTTCTGTTGCAGGCAAATCACACACAAATAAGCAATCTCTGTATTTGGATTTAAGATGTCATAATGAATAACGGAAAACATTGTCCTTACAGATGGTTATCAGAGTGAGAAATGGCTCGGGGAGTGAGGGGTTCACAGGTTTAATCTGATCAAGGCTCTGAGGTGTAGCACTGTCTATCATGGCAGCAGGTTTCCGGGCAGAAGGAAGGAGTCCTCTTTCTGTAAAAAGTGTCTTTCCTTCTGAGTCTAGTTTGAAAGATCAGAAGAAATCACTCAAAAGCAATAAATCAAGTCTTACATGAAAGAAGGGGAAAGGATACTGCTGCAGGAAAACAGGGATTTGCTAGTCAGTCTGCAGCAAAAGACCAAGGCCCGGTTTTAAACAGAGTAAACATATGTATTTTCTATTACACATTGGTAGGTACAGTATGAAGCCCCCTAGATTCTTAAGTTTTGAAAATCAATGTGCAGTGCTGGGTACTACCTAACTTTCAGTCATACCTTTGATTGCTTTATACACTTTTAGACATAACGCAATGAAAATGGATATCATTTGAAACTAAAGAAAAATGGACATGTAACTGTCTTATCTCATCATCTGTCTCACCATATTTGGGGATGGCTAAGAACAATATTGTACTGTATCGCATCGCATCGCATCGCATCGTATTGTATCGTATCATATCCCTTATTGCTTTTCTTCATTGGTTACGCCTTCTTGTGTGAATTCAGGGGTGCACTTTGAGATTTCCTTCATGATGTTTTTCCCTTACTTATCACAGGCTTCTCTGTGAGTGTGTGTGGTGTGACTGAGCTGTTGCGGCCTCAAAAATTGGCCAGCAAAAATGTTGATCAAAATACCCTGCCTAAAGCACTTTCTGCACTGGTCACATGAGTGAAATTGAAGGATTCAATTCCAAAGCATTATACATAAACTTTGCTACCTGAAATTTAAGATAATCCCTATCTTTGATGGTATTATGCTTTACTGTCATGCTAACCATCATTTTGTAAGTAGGTGCCAATTATTATAATGGTGGATATCTCATTTTTGATTGAATGGGCTTCTCTCTTATATGAAAGCCTCATGCCCATTACAAATGATGGGATGTGATATCTAACACCTTTCAGATATAAAATGAATGGGGATGTTTGTTTGATTTGATTTGTAACATTTAGTCATGATGATTCTAATTGTCTAGATAATAACTTGGTTATCTTAGCTGACCCCCTACCAGAGATTAAAGAAAAAAAGATAGTATTTAAATTTGAGAATTCAGTGTGCCAATCTGGTGATAACAATGTTCATATTGTGGACCTGGTTTTGGTGACTTTGTGCCTCCTCAAAAATGTTGTACTGTGCCCTTGTATGCACCATGCTGGTGTTTTCTCAAATTTCCCAACAGGCCAAGAGTTTTCTCAAATTTCCCAATGGGCCAAAGCTTTTCCCACACCCATCAGAGTAGCAAGGCTTTAGTCCTGTAGGAATTCTCTGGTGTGTATGCGGATGGTTTTGAACTCTAAAGCGCCTTCCCCGGTCTCAGCACAGTGATGGGGTTTCTCTTTTGGATGACTGCACTTGCATCCCATTGAAACAGTTGACTAATGAAAAATCTCTGTGTGTAAATTTGCTGTTCTCTGGCCACACTACTACTGTGTACAGTATTGCTTGGTAGCTGTAATCGCTACATCTTATTTACTTCAATAGATACATGTAAGTGCACTTGCAACTACCTACCTATTCTCATCCCTTTTCTACAGGACCAAAAAGCCAGTTGGGTACCAGTGGAACACTTTTTGAAAGTTTTAGTAGGTGTAAAGAGTCTATGAAGAGTAGCAGCACTTTGACAAGTGGTGTGAAAAGCCTACTACAGTCAACCATGGGCAGCAAAATCGTTATTACAAAGCTAGAAGTAACTTTCTAAGCTGACAACATTCAGCACAGAGAATATAAAATGGAAGAAATGATGTTTGCCAACTCAAAATGAAACTTATCTCAAAAGTAAAAATGATTACTTTCTTTTTTCAGCAATCAGTGGCTGATTACTTCTAATAAAAAGGTAAGCAGTATGCCAAAATTACTATGACATTTGGAGTAATTTTGGCGTAATGTTTCAATAATATTGGGTGTGTATTTTTGGCATCAGACAGTAGAGAGTAAGAGTCAGAGAAGATGATGTGATGAAGGTCATGAACTGCTCATCCTTTCCCCCAGGATGTGTGTTGATGTGATGGTCTTCTCTCCTGGTGTTTTCTTAGCTGACTCTTTGAAGGAAAACTATTCCCTCACTGATCACAGCCATGTTCTCATTGCACGATATTCATTTTAACAATTTAATGTAAAAAATGATGACTAAAAAAACTTTCTTCTCTGATTTTCTTTCACAGAAGAGTAAGTTCAGTTAAAATCCATCCGTCCATGTAATCAATGAATTAATCAATGACTGTCTGTTTTGTGATGGTCATTCTGTATTCTCCAGTCTAAATCATGTCACTGGTCTCACAGTGGAGATTAACGAGAAATAATGATAATACCTCAAAGGCAGCATTTTCTGAGGACATTTTCTCTGCAAAAAGAACTGATTTTCTCACAGAGAATGTAGAAGAAGAAAACAACTTTCCGCTTTCATGTATTTTGCTTCTTGTAGGGACCTAGGGAACATGCTGCGTAGTCGCATGAGAAAATTCAGTATTGAAAGCAAATGAGGTAAATGATAACCCAAAATGATAATAATAACATGCAAGATGGAGAATCACCTTTTCCCACTTTTGGACAAATCACAAAAAAATCACAATGTTCCAATTTGTATGGAGATGGGTCTATTCCTGATGCATGATAAATCACATATACGTGCATATCTAATAAATTTCTTTTTATTTTTTCTCCTTGCTCTCTATGTTGAGGGATGATGTGGTGATGACCCTGTAGCAGGAAATATGCAGGCTAGAGGCAGAAATAGACGCACAGAGAGATTAAAGGTCTATTCTCAGACAGAGAACGTCTGGAGGCCTTCCCAGGCATTAATACCTTCAAGAAAAAGGACATCTGGTCTACTGTGTTGCAGGTGTTGGGCGATGTGGAGGCTGATATGAATAGGTGAATGGGGAGACTGACAACTGTCTAGACTCTAGTGGCTCACCTTCCACCAAGTCAACCTCGACAGCGATCTCCGCTGAGATCAGCCTGGTCTCGTGGAATTTGGTGAAAAGAGCATGCTGTCGTAAAAGGCCAATAACGTGCTCCATGCGGCTCCATCAATGACAAGTGAGAAAGAAAAATGTTTCCCCACAACGAAAGGATTACATGGAAGAAACATGACTAGAAACAGGCAGTGGTTTGACATTGAACTAGTGGTGGGAAATCAGGCTGTGGAGGTCGGGGTGGTGGCTACCTGGGTTCAACTCCCAACTCATGTAAGTTTTCTACTGTGAGTGAAATGTTTGTTTTCAGCAAAAGGTTTTCTTATTCAACCATGAGCAAAACCTTGTTGTTTGGATTGTCTAACCTTTGTCTAACCTGTCCGTCCTTCACTTTCCCTACAAATGACAGAGTGTAGAAGGACCTGGGAGATGAGACATCCTCCAAAGGACAATTCTGTGAGACATCACTCTCCAACCCCTTTAAGATGAGACAGAACAACAGGTATTTAAAAGTTCCACAAATTTCAATGTCTCTGTATATGGCGGACTATGAGACCAACCAGAGCCGAGTTGGTAAAGTCAACTGTAATGGCTCGTGGGGTAGGAATGCCCTGAGAGAGACGATAACGTCTTGGTGTCTCAGAGATACTCGACTCTCTCTCGTTATAATCTGAAGGCTATCTGGACTCATGAGCCACTTTGCAATAAAAGGTAGTGCAAGATGAAGGAAAACCTGAGGAGTCAGCTACCTGGTAGCTTATATGGAGTAGATATTGCTGCTATATAATAGTAGTGACTGCCCTATTTATAATTCAAACCAAATCAAACTGAAGAACATTTGACTCAAATTTCTATTTCATTTGGATCGTTGTAAAGCTTTAGACTGTTTTCCGACATGAAGAATAATTATTTCAACCATGTATAATATTGTATCATAAGTACTTAAAAATAGCCATATCAGTGGCTCTCTGACGTTACTATTCATGAAGGATCCCTATTCTAACTATCTATTCATGCACTATAGGGAGTGTTGAAGTAAAGGTCAGAATGTCATTCATCCTCTCAGCATGAGAAGATATCCTATCTGCACCCTGGGCACACCAGGAAAATGCTGTTCGACTCTGGGAAAGGTCAAACATAAAATCATCCCCTTCTGTCCCTAAAAATGTTTGTCTTTGTTGTCTGGCTGCCTTTTAGTCCGGGTGTCATAATTAACTGATTTAAAAGGTCAATCCAAATAAAGAGGTAATAACCAGTTCATTACAGCTTTAACTGAATCATCTGAAAATGCCTTTAATCATAGCAAACAACATTTCTCAATATATAGAACAGAGCTACATTTCCAAATGATTTCTTATACAGAATTGAAAGCTGTGATGGATTAGTTTCATCACACCTGTATTATAGTTTCTTCACAGTGAAGGATTGGATTGCACGGAGCCCTTGAGTGGTCACGTCATAATGTGAGCTCATTTTAGTAAAACAAATATGATGTGACCACTCAGCAGCTCCGTAGGATTTAGAGCAGTTAACCTTTTCACAAAAAATCAAACCACGCTTTT
Source organism: Gephyroberyx darwinii (assembly GCA_900660455.1). Classification (NCBI taxonomy): domain Eukaryota; kingdom Metazoa; phylum Chordata; class Actinopteri; order Trachichthyiformes; family Trachichthyidae; genus Gephyroberyx; species Gephyroberyx darwinii. The sequence goes on from CABFOQ010042160.1 coordinate 7,781, forward strand.
CCTGCCACTCCATTGACTAGACAGGATGGATGCTGGGAGGCAGTAAGTGTTTTCTCAGAATCTAAAATGCTCTCCCCTTTCATATGTCTACAATGGTTTTAGTGACAATTCCCACTCAGCCGAGGGTATTGATACAGTAGATGGAGTCACCACATTTGCTTCACAATTAGAGTGGTTTGTGAACAGCCACAGCAAAAACTGATTGATAGACTGAACCATCCAAAACCAATATTCTCCATTTTTTTCTAATGGCGTGCTTAGTAATGGGACACTGTATTGGCTACAGGGATTTCCCATTCATTATTAAAAAATATATTGTTATTAAAGCAAATTGGTATCAATTTCATGGGCTGAATGCTGAACAAAGGGACCTTCACAAGTAGCACAGATACAATTTACTGACATAATTCTGAGAAAAGGTGGAATCAAAGCTGAATGTTGTTTGAGTGCAAAGATAATAAAATCTAAAATGCAGAAAAGGAAAGAAAAAGGAAAGACGTGTATGTGAGGCCAATTATGAGATGAATAATACGGTAAAAATAGACAGTCTGCAAAGGACCGGTCAAGTGAAATCACTCTCACTCTCTCTCTCTCTAAAAAACACAAACACAGCTCACCCACCCACTCACACACACACACACACACACAAATGCACGCACACACACATGCACGCACGCACACACACAATTCCAGCTGCCTCTTGATGTGTGAGGTAACGTCGGTAACAATCTTGGTTGGTGGCTGAGTCACCATTCGTCCTGTTCTCTGCTCTGACGTCAGAACGACAGGATCACTAATCAACCGATCTTCAACCAGCCTGTCCGCCCAGAGGCTACAAAATACTCTCTAGGGTTATGTACATTTTATGCTGCAGTTTGGCAATGTGTGTGACTTCCTGTGTGCGTGTGTGTGTACAGTTACAGGCAGTATGTGCCTGGTACATTTATGTCTGTATGGCTGGGTTTTCAGGAACAAAACATCTGACCTCTCTCCCTTTGTGATATTTTCTTTGCAGGCTAAACAGTGAAAAATTGCTAGAATATAGACTAATCCCTATTGTATGTTTTGCACTATCCCATAACACTGAATATGAAGTTGCCCTTCATACACCCTGTGTATCTGTTGTCTATGCATGTATGCCTCCACCAAGTCTCCAAAGCACATACTTGAAATGATTCTGATTCAAAATGTTTTGACAGCCAAAAAAGTGATCATATCTGAGCAACCAAAGGGTTATAATCTGATATATTTTGTGTCTGTACTAACTCAGTCTACAACATACAGAGGTGAATCAGCCTAGCTCTCATTTGAAGGGCATACAGTGAGGGTCGTGTCCTCTCAGCGTAACATTTGAGAGTCTGCTTATGATTCTGCCTGTCTCTGTTGACAGGGCAGAGGCTGGGAGGGGATGCGCAGTGTCACCCTCTATCTTTGGAGTCTTAAATAACCTGTCAGATCGCATTATGGAAATCCGTGACAGAGTCTGTTCAAAGCGACTGTAATGTTGACCAGACTGCCATGGTTTTGCCTTTCAAAACATTGAATTTTGCAGGTTGCATGGTTCAGTATTGCATTTCTATGCGTGGATGTAAATAATTCACACGCCTCCACCGACCGGCCTGTTGAAGTTCACAGCACCCGACTGGGGATTGAAAAGTGTAGAAAGTAGGCCTATTGTGCAAACAGTGAAAAGAAAAAACTATGAGGTGAAGTAGAAATGAGTTGAAGCTGTCAAAAGAGTAATTCATGAGTGGCAGCCCTCCCTGTCCATGCTGTGCTTGTGAGCCATGAAGAACATTTTGTAACTTGTGACTCAGATCAGTGCGCCATCCCAGATCCATAATGAGGCAGTGCCTGTCATTGCTTTTGTGTGATTATAACACCATTGTGTCCCTTATTATCAAGATGTACAGAAAAGCCCGGCCACAACTTGTTTCTCAAGGACCGATGCTGTAAAACGCAGTACAGTATATAAAGAAATAAGGTATGAAGTGTTACCTAATTTATGGGTCACGATAATAAGTATTTGAAACATTGTCATATCGGAACATTATATACTAGTACACAAAACAAAACATGAGTAGTATTATACTCCACGGTTGGGCCTTGTTTATAAGAATTACTCATATATAAAATAAAAAATGTGTTTTTTTGCAGTACAGGAACAAAACAGAGTTTTTTTCATATAAAATACTTTATTATAAATCTTCTGAAAAGTTTGTCATGATTTGGATTGACATACTGACATTAACACATTAGCCACTCATTGGAAGTAATACATAAAGTAACATGCAACACTTGTTGAAATCATGTCGTTGATTTTCTTTATTGACGCTCACGCTGTAATATATCGGCTATTCTTTTACAGATGATTTTATTAGAAATATAAAAATGACAGAATAAACAGTTAATTTCTCTCAATCTGCCTGGATGAGCCTCACATATAAAAGGTTCTCATGCGTACGGTGAGCGGCTGAACACAAACTAGATTTGTGATTTATGAAAAAATGGACCTTGATGGTTATATTACTTTTCTCAAATACTCTGTGATATCAAAGGTCCAAAGTATGAATGTTATGTTGTTTATGTTATGTTTTTTGTAATGATCGTCCAATGGAGTTTAAGATAAAATCAAACAACGTTTTTTGAAATGAGGGCCAGTACCGTCATAAAGCAGTAGTCGTCTTCACTACCTAACCACTGAGATCGTTAAATTTCCCTTGCATACATACATCACAATGTCAGATCATGAACATGCTTACATTCATCATGAGCCTCGTCCATATGCCAGTCAGCTCGAGAGGCTGTGAGATACATTCAAATGCTTAAACTGGGATTTTGATGTGAACAAGGACGAGCATCCTTTTGTGGGTGGATTTGAAATGAGTTCAAATGCCTCGTCTCTATCCCACATGACACACACACACACTCGCGCACACACACACACACACACACACACACACACACACACACCTTCATGTGGGCTGTAGCTGTGCTTACATATGATCACGTCCCAAACGCTTGACTTTCTTCAGCATTGACAGCTTGCCTCTCAGTTGCTGTCAATTACTGAAGCTGTAGTCGGACTTATCACCCATGGGCCTTTGCTCTGAGCGCACGCACTAGTGGTTGCGTTGGTTTCCTCCAGGCCACTTAGCTTTAAAGCAATCTTTCTTCCAGTGCATTGAAGTCAATATGACAGAACTGTTTTTTTTTTTTTTAATGACTGATTGCTTTTGAGAACCTCAACCCTGTTCGAAAAGCCTCATAACCTTGCCTCGTCTTCTTCACAAGCTCTCTGGGATTCCTCTTTGACGTAATTACACATGGCAGATAAAGGCCTCACAGTACAGTCAGTCAGGCTTCGCACAAATCGGAGGTCGTGCTCAAGGTAGCAGACGAGGACTGATAGCCATTCAAGAATATTAAAAAACCTACTATTACAATCCTCCTTGATAACAAAGCCTGTGTAGTTAAGACATAAAACAGAAGACCGAATGTCGAGGTGCTCAGAAATGTGAACAAAAAGGAATCTACTTGATTTTGAACACAAGATCAAACTTAACTGTTATTACTCCCTCCATAAATTACAGACATTTAGTATAACAGACAACTGTGTGAAAAGTAAGCTTGCTTTACCACAAGACAGACTGTATCGTAAGACACATTGTATTGTAATTTCTGTTGTAATGCCACAAACTGTAAATAGCGATATTAAATGTTGTTTTAGCAGTAGTAGATCCTCCTGGATTAAAGCACTGGATTATAATAACACCACAAGACACATTGAGGATACAATCCAAATCATCTCCGTGTTGTAATGCACCACCTGAGATATCCTTACATAAATGCCTGTTTGGACATCCTAAATCGATCGAAAAGGTAACGTGAGAAATTGGGTCTCTCTAATAGGACAAAATGTGTAATCAAAATATATACCCGGCATCAATAATAATGCTTTCATCAATATCCAACCACCCGTGGAGAGGGATTCATCTAAATCAATTTGTCTGTTTCAATCTGACATAAACTCTAGGAATCCAAGGCCTTGATAATTGAATCACAGTAGCGATATAAATAGAGGTTTCCCATGGTTTACATTCAATATTGGCAAGACATTAAAAGGGATCTCATCTTTATCCACAGAGGAAATATCTCAGCTCCCTTTTTGAATGCGGTAATGAAAGCTGAAGTTGAATGAAAAAGCAGTGAAGGTTTTCCCTGTGACAGCCCTGGAGCTTTCATTGCTACAGTACCACCCATGCCATAGTTTATTAAGTGGGAAAGTGTTGCTGCACTAAGCTCCATTTAACAGTTTTATGAAGAAACCATGACAATGTATTGAAAAGGATTTTGAAAACAACAACACTCATGATCCTTTGATCAGATTCTGTGTGCGGCAGAATGTTTTTCGTGGCCTGCAAACGCATCCAGGACTTCTCTCTGCGATGTTTCTATCTGAAAACTAGGATCATTACTTTGGTCTGAGTAGGCGGTGTACGGGAGCGTGGCATTGTATGGCTGATGTGACTACGAGGCTATCTGGGTACAAAATGCCTAACACACACTGACAGACAAGAAAGCTGAAAATTGGCAATCCATTGTACCAGGAAACACTTCCCCCATTCGCTTGCCATATATACTGTAAATTCACCCTTGACTATCTAAAAACAGTCAAAGTTCACTGAGAATGTGTCCATGTCCTTTCCTTCCATGTTACCACTGGGTTCCTAACATTAACACTTGGGGAGAAGACTTTAGACAGACAAGGCCTTGCTCAGTCTTACATGCATTGTCATCTTACAAACGTTCAGTGTGTTTTTCCATAAGGCACAAGTGGATTATTCCTTAGGGCGAGAAGCTGAATGTCCTCCATTAAGGAACGAGAACGTGAGCATTCGTCTTTTTAGTGAGGGCAGATTGATCGGTGAATGCAAGGCATATAAAGAATTTGATTTATACCGAAAGTGTGAAAGTGTAAACTAAAAACAAAAAGATCCACAATCCATTGAAATACTCCTCGTCGGGTAAAAGGGGTTCATCGTTGATGATACAGTGTTTTCAGCAGAGAAGAGCCTCTTTTTCTGATGCAGATTTCAGGGCCTCTGGAAATGGCATGGATACGTCTCTTGCATTCGAAGTTCGATGAATGCGTGTATTTGTGTGTATTGATAGGCATGTATGTAGGTGAGTGTAAAGATGCGTGTCACTACCTCATTATGGGCTTTCGTTTTTTTCGTTTCTCGTGTAACACCGTCGGAGAAGTAGGTTAAACTCACACCTCTGATATAATCCTTTGTCCTGATCAGGTGCATGCGTCTAATGCGGCTCCATCAGTAGCACAGCTGTTTGTTATGTCTGCAAGCACAGGACGAGAGGAAGTTATAGTCCTTGATAAAGTGAACGAATCCTGTAAGTGAATTTGAGTGTGTGTGTGTGAGAATAAGGCGTGAAAGTATGCAGCTCTATGATTGATCTGTGCTTGAGTCTCTCTTAAGGTTCTCCTTCAATGATTGCAGCAAAGTCAATCCACTTAACAAGTGTGCATCTGTACCTCGTCTCAGAAGCTCAATCAGTAAGCATGAGTGTGTGTGTCTGTGTGTGTCTAATGACCAGTAAATCTACCTTCAACCACAGGTGTCCCGCTCAGCTCCCTCAATCCCATTTCCGTCCCTCTCCTCACTTGACATTTTCGATGATGGCAATCTCCCTCCGATCGGCGTAATCTGGGCTGAGGCCATTCAGGTAGAGGCTGCCATTCCTGGCTAGGGTGCCCGGGACGGGGGAGAGGGAAAGAGTCAGGTTGGAGTAGGCCTCCCTCTCCTCCCCCAGGTTGACCGACAGCGTCCTTTTGCCCGGCGTCATTTCCTGGTTGATGGATGCGTTAATGCCCAGCTCGGATGACAGCTTGCGTTTGATGGAGGCGGCACGCTGGAACTTGTCGTAAATATCCACGCTGAGCCGCCGCCGGGTCTCTTTGAACTCGGCCGACACGTTGGCTGTCCACTCCGCTGCGTGAGCCCGGAACTCCCCAACCTGCAGAGGGAGAGCGAAGATTGATGCAACACAACATACTGTGTATCTCGTTCCCATATTGATTTATGAGCACATACCGCTGATGCTGCAGTTATCCCTGTTGCTGGGGTGGGTTTAGGTTCAGTACATATCTCTTCATATAATAGTGGGTGGGTAGCGCGCCATATGCTATAAGTCATATACAAAATATATATCAATCCATTTCTCATTTAATTTATTGGTTTCAGACTGTAACACAAAAGCTGACCACCTTAATTGAGCAAACTAATCTGTAAGTGTTAATTGATTGCACTCTTCTGAACATAAAAGCCTTCGTCCATTCATCTGTTCAGACAGCTACTGACTGTTTTTTTCATGAGTCCCAACTCAGCCTTTCGTTTGCCTAATACTCATCCATCTTATGCCTCATCCTTCCATCTTGAAGTCCAGCTGAATTAATAAAATAAGCAGAATTTGTATAGAACAGATTCGGTGAGGTTGTTTGATGAAGATGATGGTGGAATTTTGTAAAGCCACAAGGAGGGCCTTCCACTTTTCCAATTGCTTTTAGTGAGCCATTATTGCAGTATGTACTGACTTGAGAAGCCTAGGTGAGAAGGTAGGTGATGTTGATGGATGGGAAAAAGCACAGCGGATGTTTTTTTTAATTCTTTGTGATTCAGAGCTAGGTGTGTGCTGTGATTTTCACTTTGTCCTACATAATTTGAGGGCAGCGGTTGCTGATGGGGTGCAGATGTCCTGTTGAGAGATTCCAGTACCGTCAAAGAATCAACATGTAATGTCCTTGGTGTGTGAACAGTGTCTAAACCAGAGGTACATATATCTGGAGACTATATCTACATCTGCTTGGCATAGTGTCTCAATGTTATGTCCACTACACAGACGGTCCTTGAACTGAGGAGATTATTGATCACACCTTCATAATGCATTAAGTATTATTATTATTATGCTCTGCATGAAGCAGATTTCAGACTGTGTGTGTATGTACATGTGTGCATGCTTTCAACTGGTTCTCCTCACTTCCTCTGACTGCTCCCCTCCCCCAATACCATCCCCACCCTCCCTCTCTCTCAGTAATATAATTCTCTGTAGAGCTCACAGCCTTCACAGTTGTACTTAATGGTGCTTATGCAAGGGTTGCCACTGCAGAGGGAACAGACTTCCCCTGTCATGTGTGTTATATGGAATAAGAAATCGGGCTGGTTTATGCATGAGAGATCCTGCTTGCTTGTACCACTGTGTGTATGTACAGTGTGTGTGTGTATGTATGTGCGTGCGTGGATGTTTGTGTGGTTCTCCTCATCCATTTATGTGTAACTAATGAACCTGACATAACAGCAAGGGGCCTTATTACTCACCAGCATCCTCTGTAAACACACCAAATATCTAATCCTACACTTTTACGAGACATGATTTACTCCACCGGGAGGGAGATTCATCTCTTTAGATTCAAGGCTTGAAGGGTAAACTGGGAAACAGTGTGTGGTATCACTCCCTGATTGCTAGGGGCAACTGGTGTAATGGTTTTCAAGCAGTAAAATTTCCCTCCACTGAAATCTATTGCTGTTTATTCTTGTGAAGAAGTGTGCAGAGTTCAACACTGAACAGCTGGAACATAGTGTTTCGGCTAATGTACTAGTGTGGATTGATGTTTGTTGTAATAGCAAAAATGAAAAAAAAAGTTTTCCCCTGAAGCTGATGTGGAGCACATTGATATTTCAAGCAAGCCTTGTTTTGTTTTCCTAAAAACATGCAGCATGCAAAATCTCCTTTTTTTTGAAAGCCCAAGGCGAATTTCTGTTTTTGCTTGCCAGCCTCCACAGGGATGTGGGGGTACCTCCCTTTACCTCTAGTGTGACATTACATACAGCACAGCACTATGTACCTCCTCCTTGGTTTTCTTGGAGATGACACGGAACCAGTCTCCGATCATGCTGAGGACGGCAGCAAAGTAAGCCAGGCCCACCAGGATCCAGAACCACACCACAGGCTTGTAGTAGTCCAGATACCCTGGACTCTCTGATCCCCCTGCAGAACCAACACATCAAGGTTGGTTACACAACTCTGGGTTACGTAATGTGTTGCTTGCCATCATGCATCATTCTGATAGGAAGCAAGAAAACAAGTGTGGGGGGGTACTTGGTGGTGCACCTTTACACATCAGTATATATATAGATATAGGTATAGATATACAGTAGATATAAGTATAGGTAAAGGTGCAGGTTAAGATATCGATATAAGTAAAGGTATAGTTATAGGTATTGGTATTGGTTTAAGCCAGCCCGCTCAGACTCAAGCGACCACCTTTTGCACCGAGCCTGTTGAGCTAACAACAGGTTTGGCTGATTAGTTTAACTAGGACTGGCACAGATGGGGTAATCAAATCTATAACCATTAGCCCTGCACAGGGCAATTTCATCTAGTGGCTAAGTGTCTATGATTTTTACCACCCGCCTCTCGCTCCTCATCTGTTAAACAGGTCAAATCACGCTAAAACCTCCCACACAGGAGGGAGAAGAGACAAGCATTCAGTTATTATTGTTTTCAAATATTTAATTATTTTTAACGATATTGATTATTGCTTCCACTTTTGTGACTAAAGAGTTCTTTAGGCCTATTTTTATTGTTTTTCCTGGCAGTTGAGGGATGATTCAACTATGAATAAACTGATCCTAAACAAGGTGTCAAAACAAAAAGAAAATCAAGTGACCTTTTTCACCAGCTACAAAGTCTCCAAAGCCTATAGTGGTGAGGGTGATGACCACAAAGTAGATGGACTCAAGCGTGCTCCAGCCCTCAATGTGCTTGAAGATGATGGCCGGCAGGGCCACAAAGATGAGGCACCCAAACAGGATGAAGAGCACCGTGGAGATGACGCGTATCTTTGTCTGGCTGACTTTCCACTTCTGTGGAGGGAAAAGAGTCTCTCTGGTTAAAGCAGTGGGAGTAGGAGGGAAATGAAAGGCATTAAACGACCAGAGGAGGGGAATTAAGGTGCGAGGAGGCTATGAATGCAAACAATATGACAATTTAAACATCAACATTTTCGGTTTGGGCAACAGGTATCAAATATGTCTCATGGCACAATATACATTCAATTATTAATGGAAGAATTATTGTGAGGGAAGTTAACATTTGAAAACATGCGTCCAACATCCCACTCCCTTTTCCACTGGCTTTGTTTTAGTCACTTCACAATGTGATGAGTCACAGTCCTCTTTCCAGGAATACATTTGCTAACACCTTAAAGGCAGGCTCCAGGCTCCCAGGCTCAACCTCCAGTCAGCAGGCATGTCAACCCAAGACGGGGAGGCATGTCATATGTACACATGTCACATACAATTGCATAAACTCTGACAGATGGGGGCTCAGTCAAAGTGGAAGACCAGCGCTAAGATCATTGATCCATGAAGGCTGCTTTCATACTGGGTCCTGCTCTATGAATTACTGACTAAAATATGAGAGGGGCTGACCGGCTTGTAGTACATCCATGACTTCATCCATGACTCTGTGCCTTTAACTGGAACACTGAGAAATACAACATGAAGTGCACCACACAGTCCCTGTGCTGCCTTTTTTTCTATGCTGCCTTTCCAATTGAAGTGGTTTATTTCTTATGGTTCCCTATACATCTTGCCCTTCTACCCTTCACGTTACGTAAGCACAAAGTATAGTGCCCCTGAGGGGAACCATAAAGAAATGTCTATGATGTCTGATGCCTTCACTTAAACAGGCATGGTGGGGCAGACATCGCTGGTGTGTTAGAGATTAAATATTGTTAAAGGGTGAATCCAAGGCTGTTTCCCAGCCATCATCTTTAGTTTACAGCACTCTGTTTCTTCAGCAACTGCTGCAACCCAACTGTTTCTTTGAGCTAGCTGCCAACTACTCTCCTTCTCCCCAGGGACATCAGCAACACAGCAAAATAATGAATCAATCTCCAGCCACAGAAAGCCCTCAATTAGTTGGCACAGTCTATTTGATAAATGATGTAGTCAATACAAAAAGGGGTGATTCAAGTGAAGGGCCATGGAAAAACGAAGAGCAGAGTCTCATTTTCACTGAAAAAAGCCTGCACTGCTGTCTGGTACATCTGGTGTTGGGAGAGAAATCCTCCACGTTGATTATTCCTGTCAGACAGCATCATTTATTGACTTGTGCACTGTGCAGCTGTTTTGTTGCTAACAGTTTTCAAGGTGGCCCTTTGGGAAACCGAATGACTAACCATCAAAGACTGTCCTGCGCAGTCCATTCATAGGGCATTCTAACTGCACTTGCCGAACCGTGACCTGTGTGTGTGTGTCTGTTTGTGTAAGTTTGCAATGTAATAAATAGGCTTTCCAACATCATTCCACAGTGATGTGTTGATCAGTGTGTGCTACATGTTCATTCTAATGCCATACACACACTCCTACACCGTGAAGGAAAAGGGCAAAGAGAAACATAACAAGATGGCAGCGTCTCAGTGAGCTCAATCGGAAAGGCAGCTACAACCCTGAAAAATGTTTTCTTTGATGATGCTTCACTGACTTTTGAAATGTCTCTCTAAATGTCTCTCTGTAATGTATTTGCTGATCTGAGGTTCTACAAAAAAAAATGGTCTGGCCTTTAAAGTGATCTCCAGACGTCTATTGACATGGCAACCCCAAAACTTCATTTGCCCTCTGCGTGGTCAATTAGTTTCTGCTGACAGCTCTGAAGGCAGAGATCCATTACTTTTGGATGTTCTGCTGCAAAGCGGGAGGGTGTAGGAGGTTGATACGGTTGCAGTTAAAACCTTGATGTTTAGATATTGCAGCGCGTTATGTAACTGATCTGCAATAAAGTTTTACAGCTGCTTTTTCATTACCTGGATAATTAAAGCTTGACGTCAAATAAGGCTGTATTGTTCTGTCTAAATTAAAACCCTCAGTGCACATGGAAAGACACACAGAGAGAGAGACACACACACACACACACACACACACACACACACACACACACACACACACACACACACACACACACACACACACACACACAGAGGAGCTCACCACAATCATCTTCTCTACTTTGGCAATGCCCTTCCCAAAGATGGTCCCCAACTGGTCCCCCACGCCAGCCAATAAGAATCCAAATAGGGGAATCCCCAGGAGAGCGTAGATGATACAGAAGATCCGCCCACCTTCCGTGTGAGGAGAGATGTTCCCAAATCCTGACAGAAATGAGAGAGAGACAGAAAGAGAGTTAATAACTAGCAGGCAGCATTCAATTAGTGTTACTACAAATT
>CABFOQ010042163.1:0-19337 GCA_900660455.1 Gephyroberyx darwinii
TTTCACTTAGTATGACTATTTTGTGTGTGTGTGTGTGTGCGTGTTCCCGTATGTGTGCACGTTCACACTATCACTAATTGTTGACCCAGGCTATTTCTTGTTACATTGTGAAAGGTGTACAATACTTCTATAAGTGCCTGGTGAAATATTTCCAAAGAAGGAAAATCATTTTCTACAGGGAATAAATACGTACAGAGAGCGGTTCATACCACTGAGGGTTATTAAACATAGAGCCCAAATGATGTCACATATGTTAAATCAAACAAGATTTAACAAGAGAGAAAGAGAGAGAGAGTGAGAGAGAGAGAGAGAGAGTCGGTCTATGTGAAGCATACAGATGGCACCAGCATGAGGACCGTCTTATAATCGTTTGTATGAACGCTTCTTTCTAGCGGAGACTTAATATGACAGAATCTATGCTCACTCCATTCTACCTATTCATTCACCATCCTAACAGCTGAGGTGTCACCTGTCTCTCTCTTGGGTCTCAGACAGAAGTGCTGTGCATAACTTGGAGAGTTAAAGTGACATTTGTCTGCTCCCAATAAAAAATATTTAGTCCATTAAAAATAAATAGCTGTCATTATGATGCATGCCCTGGGCTCAGGCCTTCCCCGTTCCCCTCCTGGCTGTTTACTGCGGCCAACAACTGCAGCGCCTGCATGTTCTCAACTTCAGCGTATTGATTAAACTTTTAAATGGCTGCCATATAACCCTGGGACATCAGGAAGATTAATTTGCGTCAATGTTCATCTGTAATTCATTAGCCATTTATACTCTCCACATCCACACGGGCTATCAGGGAAATGCGCCCCATTTTTCACCCAGGCAGAGGCTGGGGAGAAGGCAGGGAGAAGGAGGGATGAGAAGGAGGGCTGGGGAGGCAGGAAGGAGGGGATTATAGTGACTACAACAGAAGAAATAACCAGCCGAGAGCGCATTGCAAGGCACAGTAACACAACTAGCACATTTAATCACATACTAGGATGATTTTAAAAGAAAACACCCAAGATACACATTGTCCATTCCTAGAAATGTGTTGCTGCATCTCGTGCTGGGATGTTGGGAAAAGCACCCAGTATCATGTATACATTTCTGAATTAGTTATGATTTGGCTTAACACAACTCCCTCATGACATGTCTTTTCATCAAACTGGAGAGAGACAGCTGCCTTCTCTGTTGACACTGGATGAAGCTCTGATGTCAGACTTTCCAAACACTTCTCACCACTCAGCTGGGCATGTTGTATAGTTCCTGTCAGTCAGTCAGCGGTTAGCCTGTCAGCCCATTCAAACAACGCGTTCCTCGGCCATGTTATATATATTTATATATATATAAATATATATATATATATATTTTCACCATTTTCTCATCTTACTCCTTCTAATGCAATTATTTACCGTGATGTATGATTGTTATCCACTGAGCTTTCTCTGGTTTTTGACTTCACAGTCAGGTGTGGAGTTTTATTCATACTACAAGTTATTGGAGTGGAAGAGTCCGAGCCTGAGACAAAAAGAGAAACAGGGTGGATTTAGGAGCTGTGTGCACGACTCCGATGCACAGAGAAAGCCAAAAAAAGGATGAAAAAGAGGGAGAGAGTGTGTGGGAGATGGAGAGTTGAAAGATTTGCTGTTGCCCCGGGCTGATAGGCTGTCAGGCGAAGGTTGCTAGGTTGTGGCTCAACCAGCACTGATCAATACCAGGTTGATTTTGTCACATGATTCTCCTTACAGGGCAACAATAACACATATCTTTTACACACTTCAGGGACTGAGACCTACGCTTACAGGGGAGACTAATCTTGTGATTACTGGTGGAAAGATTACAAACTGAGATGTCCAATACATACACTATTAGTCTTTAAATATAGTTCAAAGACTATAGTCTATATATAAAGACTATAGTCTTTAAATATTGTTAGAGAGTGCATATATGCAGTGGATATATATCGTTATGTTTTGAGTGCATCAGTAGCTGTGGTTCACCCTTGGAAAATGAGAATCCATCACTGTCAGATTTCTAAATGACTGGAATCAAACACTGTAAATTGAGGATGGCATTATTCATTGATGGGTGAATTACAGTTATAACCAGATAAATGCCTATCAGTCTTTGTACTCCCAACTTATGAGGATGAGAAGGAAATTGAATTCTGGGGGACATAAATTTTGACTGAAGAAAGAGATTACCGTTGTGGGGGTCTAATGAAAAAACGGTGAAATTAATTTCAGTGACATTTATTCCACATAGAGCCAGTAAAGAACACTGGTTACAGTAGCTCTGGTGTCTGCAGATAACAGGAGGGTGGTTTAAGGCGGGGGAGCCAGTTTACAAAGTCCTAATCCCCTTGGAGCGCCTCTCTCAAGGCAAGCACATCTAGCCAACGCACCACGGGACTGACTGAGAAAACCGAAAACTCTCCTGTCAGCACAATTATGACAAGTGTGTTATTTACTGCTGGAGTTATTGAAAAGGTTTGCCTATCCTTGAAGCCGCGTGAAACCACTAATGACACTGGTAATCATAAGCGTTCATTTTCTCCGTCAACATGTGGATCACAAATCACCACACGCGCACACCACACGGCCCTGACACTGATCGATTGTATTCTTCATTACGCCCAGGATTTCTAATTAAAAGAAAAGCACAGATAAGTGGTTCAAACCTCTGACCAAAAAAAAAAAAAAAAGAAAAAGAAAAAAGAAAGAAAAAGTGAAAACCGCAATTAGCGATTTGGCTGCGTTCGGTAATGGTGCTGTTAATAAGAGCGGACGGGGAGTCACTCAATGAAAGTTTAATCACTGGGACAGGATTCAATAACAAAAGAGCATAATATTAATCACCAGAGAGTGATAACTTCACTGCTCATCTCTTTGACATTGGAGGAAGGGATGAATTAATGATGCTCTCCATCCGAACACATTAAATAATAATTATCAGGCAAAACAGCATGAAAGGGACTGCATAATGAACCCCCATTGTCAGGTCAATTACAACCACATAAAACTGTTCAAAGGGAAGTCGCTTGTTACTAGATAGCCATACTCCAACGGACAATAGTGGCTGTATCAATGAAAGGTGCTGGGGCACATACAAGCCATTCCTTCTGATATCAGGGTTAGGATAGGTAGAAGGTGTTGAGGCTAGGGGGATGAAATAGCATTTATGTTTAGAGGGCACTGAAACTCTCCTGCAGTTTCTAGTTGAGTGCGCCTGGATAGTTAGAAGCATTCAGCGGGGAAGACATCGAAAATTGGTTAGCAAAAGATAAATGACATGACAATGGCAGTGTTTTGTTGGCTCTTAAAGCAATGCCAGTCGCTAAGTGCCATGTTAACTAAACTCAACCACGCTGACAATGATGGACTTCACGCGTCACTGGACAAAATGGCACCTCACTACCTGTCACTGGTAATCTCCATCAAATCAAAGATGGCCGGCAAATTTTGCCACAAGAGGAACTGCCACTGAAGTTTTACACGTGCATATGTACACATGCATGAGCATTTTTAATTCTCTGGCACTCACTTCCATAATCACACCGTGAAATTCACAATCAAAAATATTTTATGAAGGGTTTTATTAAAGCCCTTGACTCTCACACAGTGCCGGGCAGTTCAGTTTGCCCTCCAACTGCTCCTCTTTTTAAGCTAGACATCAATTACCACATGACTTGCTATTCTAATACACTCTCTTAAACAAACAGCCCGACAACCTCCAGCATGACACATATCAATACTAATCTGACGTCTGGTTCCACAGCCGTCCCCCTTAGACCCCTGCACCTGCCTGACCGAGGGGGCCTGGCGTCGGCTTTACTCCTTCACACTTCCTTCCCCTGCAGACATCAAACACTTATTACTCCACATCCTGGCCCTGCTAACTGACTGGCCTGTCTGGGCCACACCGGGACCCCATTATTAGAGTCATTTCAGTGCCCATCCTGACGCCTGTTAGGCAGTTCTCTACCTAGGGCTCCTGCTCCGTGCCTGCCCGACTGAGTGCCTGGCCAGCCAAACAGTGATTGGACATGACATGGTGACAGAAAACAGGGGAGAAGGGCGGTGGAAATAAAAGAACAGAGATGGTAGAGAGAGCTTGAGAGAGATGGAGAGAGAGGAAGGTGGGTAGGTTGGCCAGGGCCCTTGTGGCACAGGGTGTGCCTATCAACACGGATGAGCGTTAGCCGAGAGCCGCATGTCACAATGATGGAGGGGCTGGATCACTCACATCAGAGCTTCATCTGACTGGAAGATATCAATCTCCAGGCCTAATCCAAAAGGACATGGTAAAATATCCTTTAACATTGGTCTCCCTCTATGTCTTTGTGTGTCCCCTGCCTCGGTCTCCCTCAGTTGAAAACGTGTGTAACCTTCATTGCGGGGGCCTCAGTTGACCACACTCTCATTTTCACATCCCATTTCCTCTGTCTCTAGCACTGACGGTCAAATTATGATGGGCAGAACGGTACCTTGACGTATGCCATTAGCGCCAATTTGTCACCCAATTCGTCATGAAAATGCAAGTTTAAGTCATTTAAGTCAAGCCTAATGTAATGACTGTTCTGATTCATTTGAAATAATTCCTAATTATTAATACAACAAAAATGTCTTGATGGTGTAATACCTCACACATCTAGTAAAACACACAAACAAGCAAAGCAAGCAAACAAAATAAACATGAAAAAACAACAATAACTGTATTCTCGGTGACGCTATATGTCAGATCACGTGGTGTCGCGCGCTGGCACAATTTAAACCGAACCCACAGCAGCCAATCAGGTGCGAGACAGGGGTGATAATAGGGTTGTGTTGTGTGGAATATTTCATCCCCCCCTGGCCTTGCTGTGCCCAAACAGACGGATGGCTCTACTGTAACTCTACTTCTCTTAATTAATATGACATATCCCCCCTTCATATGCAGGGAGTGAGAGAGAGAGACAGAGAGATGAAGGGATGAGGGGATGATTAACTGCAGATCTGTCCCTCCCTGTGAGGAATGATCTCGCCTCTTCTCCCCTCCTCATTCCTCCCTCCTCCTCTCTTCATTTCCGTCTCCCTCGCTCTCCCTTGTCTGTGTCTCTCTTTTGCTCACTTCATTTCTTTCTGTGCCCTCCCCTCTCTCTCTCTCACACCCCTTTCTCTTTCGCTCTTCCCTTATCTCTGTCTCCCCCCCCTCCTCTCCCTCCCCTGTTCTCTCTCTCTCTCTCTCCTCCTTTCCCCCTGACACCCTCGGACTGTCCTCAGCCCCTTGCACATCTCCTGACAGGTAGAATAATAACGCTCGTACATCACTGCCCCGAAAAGTCCAATAACCTAAATCTTCACTTGCCACACACCCCGCGACTCAATTACTTTATTGACATGTAATCTTCATAAGGGGAGAAATATTGAGCATGTAAGGTCAGTCGGTTATGAAGACATATTATCATATTATCTGCATGAGGGTTGTAGGGGCTAGGACCTGACAAAGCTAATTATAATGGTACATGTTTCAGAGCTCAGAGCGTATTATCTGCTTGGCTGCTTGGTTGAGCCACAGCTGAGGTATAGAGGAGAAGGGGATGAGATTTCAAACCTAATAGGGGCTGGATGTCATCTCAGGGCATGGGAATTAATGAAGCTAAATATTATCGACTGCACATCACAGCGCTAATACCCTTGATTTGTTCGGTGTATTTCTCTGGCTCACGACGGCAGAATCAAATGGCTAACAGCGTATCACGACACCACCTGACCACGGCGCCAGTTTCTAAAAATGGACAATGACAAAAACTATTCCCTAAGTATTGTACAAAACGTACAGTACAAAATCAGCTGTTTGTGGTTGAGTGGTTACCTCAGCCACAATGTCACAGTGGGTTAGTGATGGCGGGAAGGAAGGAAGGATGCCCATGGTGGTATTATTGCTTCTCTCCCAAGGTTATCTTAATATCATCCTCTCTGCTCTGCCATTAAGATCTACTGCCTGCTACACAAGGGAAAACAATAACTTGCACAATAGCACACTGTATTGTATGGGTGGTTGTGCTCTGATAAAACCCGAAATTCACTCCACACAGTTTTCCTTCTCTTCTTTACAAGGAGGGCGCGATGTAAAGAAAAAAATAATATAACTACGCTCATTATTTTAACCAGAAATTCTATGGATCAAAGGGCACAAAACAAACGCTAGGCTAGCCCAGAGACACTACATCTCAGGGTCACAGTGTGAAAAGCAAAACCGCCAGACATGTAAATATGTTCATTTCACTTAATCCAATACCGTTCCCTTTTCCCTTTCTCTGCTATCCAACTGTCTGAATCTTTAACTCAGAATCGTACCCCCAGAAGATGCAGAAAATGGTGTGGACTGGTTGGCCAACACTGCCGAGGGTTGTCTGTTAGCACTTGCTAATGGTGTCAAATGGAGAGACATATTTTCGCCTTCTTACGAGGCTATACTTGCACTCAGTAGACTGGAGATGTTGCTGGTAGTGAAATAGCATTTATGCTGTTTTTAATGTCCCACACTATTAATGAAATGTTTACTATACGATGTTTTCAGCCAAATTAGAAGTCCTCATGTTTTTCATATTTGAGTTACTACAGTATGAAATTCTTAGCTCAAGCACACACTCAAATACAAACACATATTCAAACATCTTTCTGAGCAGATATGATGAGGTTAGATGGCTTGCAACTCTGAGAGGTCAATCAGAAGGTTTAGTTTTGAAAGCATGTGTGTCCTGAGGGGGGGAAATGGAGAAAGTAGCTTTTTAAATCACAACAATCTGAGATAAATTCATATGTTTGACCAAAACGACTCAGTCAATCCAATCATCTTTCAGCGACACAACATGTCAGAAACAATCTAGCGATCAAATTATGACAGTGAAATAACTTGTCTGCTTATATTATCATGACAGAGAAACCTGCTCCTTCTGCTTAAAGTGACTTCATCAGCAAATCATAGTGACAGATTAAAAGGTTGTTTTGGACTCCCTAGCATTTCAGTGACCTCGCTCTTTTCATTCTGGTTGAGCTGGAATGTTGATGCTGGTAAAAACGATAAAAGACCTGCTACTTCCTGTAACCGAGGCTCCCTTTTATAAGAGAAATAAAGCCCACATGTGAGTTCAACAAAATAGGTATGGCACTCATATCCACCAGTTGACCTAATGGACTTCAAGGCAGGGCAGGACAAGTTGACCCATGAAATCTATGATACTGTGGGTGCATATGGTTGTTCAGATTGCACACTGTTCATTCAGCTGGATGGTGAAGCTGCAGTAAATACAAGCTCAGATCCGAAACACTAGGATTCCTTGTGTATGGGATGATGGTCTTCTCTCTTTACGAGCAGCAAATCCAAACAAGCCTTTCACACAGTCCCGGTGCAATGAATAATCTAAATGGCACTTAATGTGAGCTATGCTGATACTCTGACAATAGTTTGTGTTCAGACATCACAGCTTAGTGTCTCCCGATTGTATATTGATGCCGAGGCCGTTGACAATAAATCACTGGATTCACCAGTGAGTGAGAAAACAGTTTAGACAATGGCCCAATGGAGCTTACCGTAATTGACAGATGAGTTCAACTCCTTCCACCACAATAGCTTTGGAGCACTGAGAGTATCTGGGAATGAGGGTGTCAACGTATGTGTGTGTGTGTGTGTGTGTGTGTGTGTGTGTGTATAATGTTCCAAGACCTACAATATTCTAGAGAAGCTGTATCTGCCAACGGCTACATGCAATGTCTGCGCTACACTTGACATACATTCATGTGTTTATGTGTTAAGAGGATATCGCCACTCCCGGCTTCAATGTATGAATTGTCAGATACACTTGAGAATGGTTCACAACTTACCAAGGCCCTGAGGAAATTTTCAGATATCCTAATTTATATTTTAGCAGCCTATTCGGCAGTGCTCATTATTTTTGTTTAAACTCAAGGGACCGTTTCAATTTTATTTTTTATATAAGTGTGAAAACAATTTGATATCAAACAGGACATCTCATTTAGAATTTACCACACAAATACACAATGTGTTCAATAGCATTACGATCGGCAAATAACCTATTTCTAAAGAAGGATAAATTCTAAATTAGGACACAGATATTTTCCTAGGTCTCGGCAAGCTAAGTGAACCATTCTTGAGCGTATTTGACCATTCTTGTGCAGCCATTACTAAGGAAATAACAATATCTGGCAATATCTTACACGTAAATGCAAGAACACGTATATAATAAATCTAATAAATCATTTACACTGCAAGCCAACACTATGTGTGTGTGTGTGTATATACAAATGCCTGCATGTGTGTTGTCTACATAGCCAACAGGAAGAGGTAGCTGATGTGTCATTGCCAAGTTGCAGCCCAGCATGTAACAGGACAGTGGACTCCAGTTTACGTTCTTGTGTAAATTATCCCTGGTCACCCCCTTTCTCGCTGCACTGGTGATTATATGGCATGCATGCCGATGTTACGATTACGCCTGACAGAAAGGTTTGGTGATGTAGCACAGTTGTTAAGCCATGCAGAATGTGTTGTCACCCAGCATGATAAACTGGCCACAAAGTGGATTGGAATCTAATTTGTTGGACCCATTAACCAGACTAGCATTAAGGCCTGTTTTCATCTTGAATGATTACTGAGATCAGTTACCCTAGAATTACAGCCTACTCAAAATATAATTCATTAAAAACACACTGATTAAGATACATGGTCCGACATAAACCAACAAGATAAATATGTTTAACCAAGTACTGTATCTGTTTCTGTTAACTTGGCACATCGTGCCATCTAAAATACGAGACATTTTGTGTCTCTCTGTAAACATCCCTGGTAATATACAATAATTATGAAGCTATCAGGATTTATTGTGGTCTGATTCTGTTCCCCTTTAGGATGACAAGTTGTCTAGCATCTGCCAGCATGTTAGTAGCTCTTCATCAGAATGAAGGGTAGAGAGCCCCCTCACACAGACAGACTCCGACTGCTCGCTGAGCAATTTGTTTCAAGTGGTACTGACACAGAGGAAAACTGGTGGACCCTACATCCATCCTACTGTAAAATATCCAAAACCATCTGGCAGCCAACCTCCATCCTAAATTACCATGATGGACTTCCATCTTTGGAAACCAGGAGGGCTATACAAACCTGCTCCAACGTCTGGCAGTACTAAAAGTAAGACTAGACTGCATCTCAGTTGTCCTGAACCACAGCTACAAATCATGGTGGAAAATGAATAATAGTTCGACTGCATTAGCAATCCCAGAATTTCAGAGCTGAGCCTAGCAGTATGGCCTATCCATTTGTGCTGATTTATGTTCTGCTGCTTTCTTAAGAATGGCCAGTGCAACTGGGAAGTAGACCAAGGTCCAGAGCACCAGCGGTATGTTATTGCAAGAGGGCTGGGTCCGCTTGGCAAGAACTCCAGTCCTTGTCTATCTGTCTGACATGTTCGGAGTAGAGGCCAACGTTCTGCTTCAAACTTACGTCTGTTTGTGCCTGAGTAAGTCTAAACGGGTGAGTCCAATTGGGTCTGTATCATCATAAATAACACAGGCATGTCTGTAATGGTCACGGAAGGTAAAGATTTAAGAGGCTACACATTCTCCCACTGCTGAGAGAACGGTTCAAAGTTTATTAAACATAATCATATTTCAGCTGCAGTGGATGGATGAACTGAGCTCATGAGTATGATTGTGAGCTTTCGGGCTCAGTTTTTAAAATACAAAACATATTTTCTAAAATGCAAAATGTTCATTATAAAGTAAAGTAGATGTTCTAAGAAACAATGCAGCATCAGGTTCCTTTGTACAGCGAGTTTGGAATAACAACAGTTTCAGCTATCAAACATCTCATTGTTAATGTTTAGTGGCATTATAATGAAACTGTTTAGTTCCCTTCAGTCAAAATAATTTCAGTACATTTTCAGCTTGACTTTCAAACATCCCTTATTAAGACAAAATATCAAAGAGGAAAATATTTACTTTTATACCAATAGTGGCAAGGACTAACAAACAAATATCTTAGAATGGCACAGAACTTGACAGTGCTATCTTTCCACTTTAGGTTCATGCTGTATACGTCCGACATCAGTTTAAGAACTGAAGACACTCAAGAGACTCACTCAGCTACATCAAACGGCAAGGTAAAAACAATAGAGTCACTGACATTTCCCCAAACCCAGCACAAACAGAATTATTCAGAGACAGTGAGAGGAGTGCCATCAGATAATGACACTTGGTGGAAGGCAGCAATCTCAAAGCAGTTTAGAAGTGGCATGCCAGAGTTCAGCCGTTAAAATTGTCACGGAAGTTAAAGAGGTTATCCTGGCATTTTAATCCAGCCTGCTCTGAAAGAGAGAATGTGGAGGTGAGTTCCAGGGCTAGTTATAACAAGGACAGGCCTGCCGCCAAAAATGAGCTCTCATCATTTTGGATGTGGACAGTGCAGTGTGTTGTGGAGGCATGGTGAAGGATTGCAGGCCCAGTTTGCCTCGTCCTTTCTCCCCTCATCCATCTCCATAGGCCGGCTTTAATGGATATTCATGTTGCTGAGCCAATCCACTCCTGGGAGGAATAATATCACATCATCTGACTCCGATAAAGGAAAGAGAGCCTGTCCTCATAGAGGGGGAGCATATATATATATATATATATATATACTGCTGTGGGAGCTGCACTGCCTCAGAATGGATTGATTTGACTGGATACTCAGGTCCTTATTCATTATATACAATCAGTTCGGATTAGAGAAAAAATATATTACAGAACAGATTCAGCAGTTAGTATCCTGTTACATAGGACGTATAAGTAGTGCTTGTGGGTAAAAATATGCACGCTCACACAAACTGATGTTTTTTTTTTTATGAGCATTGATTGCCGCTGTATTCCGATTCACATGAATATGAATCTACGACGGCAACAAAACACCAAATCATTAGGAACTAATCACCTCATCAACTCACAAACTGGCAAACCCTCCAAAGGAATAAAACCTTCATACAGTGACTTTATGAACTCAGGTCCCAGGAATAAGGCCAGGTCTTTACTGTCATTGCACCTCCTAGAGATGGGTGCACAGCCTCACTCAACACTCTTTTTGTTATCCAGATTGGAAGAGCATATGATGTTGAAGGGAGACATTGTCTATATTTTACTTTAATACAAAAGTTCACAAAAACAAGTTCTGCCAATGGTACTCTGGACCCATTTGTGATCTGTGGAACGTCACGTTGGAGCTAGTAAATGTGTGGAGGGAAGGGTTAAACCTTGGTCTTTCCATATGCCTCAGTTTAGTTGTGTGGGGGCCAGCGTGAGTCTTTGTGTTTGAGAGTGATGTTTATCAGGGGACAGATCCCGCTGGTATAATCATTATGAGCCCGAGTGAAATGTCTCGCAGAGCACGTACATGTGTCTAATGGAAGACGTCAAAGGTGCTCTGTCTTTTCTCATTGGAGTTCCAGAGAAGACATTTCCATACTCGGAGAAACGTATCAAGGCAGGGCAAAAGATGAAGGGAATATTATCAGCAGAACGATGAGTGTTTTCATTCGAGGTAGAGACTGACATCAAACAGAACTGAAGTATTAGTCAAGAAGAAGGTTGAGGTAATTCACTGTGTCAATTCATCGTAAAGTATAATTAATGGCATGTGGATTCATTTTAAAGAGCATGACTTCATGACAACTTCCAGTCCAAGTAGTTAGTGATATCATGAGGCTATAACTATTAGAGTATTGCTGAACAAAATGGGGGAACTGCCTCGTAACATTTTTACCTAATAATACTGAAATTTACTTTTAGTTTTACTAGCCGCATTCTGCAAAGAACATTAAGTCATCAGTCAAACCAACAACCTTTCCCTTCATGACAACAGTTAAGTTTCAACACTAGCGCTTTAGTCATCCATTAGTCATATATCCCATCCAGATGTCTGGTGGAGGAGAGGAGGGGAGGAGGAGATAGCAGCAGGTGTAGATCTCTCTGAGCCCAGCTGAGCTCTAAAAGGCAGCGCTTAGCACCCACAGCTCCGTCATCTGGCCTCTCCCCTGTCTCCACCAGCCTCTCGACAGCCCATTCCTCATCATTTACCCCTTTTTGGCAAAACCCAGAGCCCTTCTAATGGGCCGCTCTGAATGCTTCCAGATGTTTGTTTATTTGTTGTGCAGCAACTGTAAAACAGTTTACTCTTAGTTTGGATCTGTTCCCGTTGCTTCATTTTTGGGGGGTGAGGGAGCTAAGGGAGTACAGCAGGAGTTGCAGTGCAGATCACCCCGACTTGCAATGAAAGCGAACCGCCAAGCAAATGTGAGGCGTCCCATGGGTGTCGTCAGAAAAGGGTTTTTTTTTGCTTTGAAGGCTGCTTTCCTCTGGGGGTTTTAATAACAGTTGTGCGCCATTAAAGATACATACATACAAAGTAGCTGGAAGCAGGCCCAGATCAACAAGATTAAAAGGGCCCAAGGCTCATACAGATTTCAGGCTTTGTTTCTTCTATGTTTATATACACAAAGAAATCCCTTTCATTTACTCCTGTCACTGCTGAGGGATGGGTGACTAAAATGTAATCTGATACCTGTAAAAAGTAGTGTCTAGTGCATGTTTATCGAAATACACTCATTAAATAAATCTCAACTCAATCAAATATGAACCATCTCGTACATACTTCTAAACTTCTACAGCTATGATTAGATCTATGGAATAAACCTGTGAATTGTACTTCAGAACATGTCATCCTATGAGAATGACAAGTTAGTAAGAAAGAAATCCAGCACATTGTTTTGTATGGAGCATACTGTAATCATAATTCCTCATGGCGCGGCACAAGGACGCAATATGTCGTTTGGTGTAGCGTAGTATGGTATGGAGCAGTCTTCATGAAGACACACAGTACTTTAGGCTGGGTCTCCATTTTGGACTGTTAGATTTAGAGTTGAGTTGACAGTTGGACCAGGGCTGAGAGTTAGAGCCAAGGTGACAGTAGTGTAGGATCCTCAGGCCCCTCTGCCAGACTATATACTCCACTCTACTCTGTGTCACGCCTTCACCAAGACACACTGGAGCCCCCACCTCCCTCCTTCACTTTGTCTTTTGTCTAGCTCTCTCATTAAGTCTCGCCTTCTTTCGCTGTCTAACGCCGGTCCTCTTCCTGTCTCTTCCTCTCCCTTTCATCTTCCGCTATCCTTCCCTCCGGATTGCACTACCGCTACAGTACATCTCTCCCTCTTTCCCGCTTTTCTCGTTCTCTCCCTCCTTCTCTTTTCTTCTCCGCCCTGTTTCCCCCTGTCTCCTCCAGGTTGACTCCTACACCCACCGAGACAGGGGCTTATCCTGAAGCTCTGTCCTTAGACTCCACCCCTCTCTCCCTGGGCAGTGACCTGCCAGCGCCGGCCTCCTCTGGGAGCTCCTAGCTGCTGTAATTACCTCTGGCACTCGGGCTCTGGGGCTTCCACACAGGTGACACGGGGGGAGGAGAGGGGGGCCACAGAGGGTTGAGAGGAGGAAAGGGAGGTTCACTCTGTGCAGCCGACAGGGCGATGTCAGACCTGCTGTTGATCTCCCCGCTGCTGCAGAGGCCAGACTAAAGCTACACAGCCACTCCACCCCAAAACAAACAAACAAACAAACAAAACCCTGGGCCGCTTCATTAACCCTTCACTGAAAGCACTACTGGCACCATCACATAATGTATAATGTGTAGAACAAGGCCATTGTTTACATCCTAAATTGAACACAGTAAATCCTCAGTCTACTATACAGTAGCTGTTCAAGACGGTTACCGTATCATTGCTTTGCCACAGCTTTGTTCTCATTGCATTGGGAGTTACTGTGAGCATCTCCCACACAGTTACCAAATCAATATGTTTAAGAAATGTAGATAAAAAAACCCCAAAAAAACAGGAAGCAGGAGTAGGGGCTGGAGGCAGGGACATAAAGAGGAGGTGAAGGGCGAAGATGAGGGCTGTGTTATCTAAGGCTGCAGCGCTGCATCATAAAAATAACAAATGGAGACTGTCACCGCTGCTCAGATCTGAGACGGAGGGGTAAATATTTCATGTGTCAGATCCCCTCACCTTTAAATGGACTGTTCTCAGCTAGGTCTGATTTTGACAAAGCACGGGGCCCTTCCTCTCCTTACATCCGGTGAGAGCTGCCGCTGGTCAGGCTTTCATGACATAGATCTGTCCTTGGCACCACAGACGGAGGCGGTGGGCAGGGGGGGGGTCTAATCTGTGTAGGGTGGAGGTGCTCAGTATTGACCTCTTGTACTACCGCAGTGGCGGTGTGCCCATCACTAGTGTTTTACATTACGAAGACAGAGACTGTGATGAATGCCATGGCCACTCGCAGGACACATCCACGGACACAGACAAATTCCCCCTCTTACATCGAGTAGCCTGCGCTTTAATGGCTATACCGCTAACACTACAACTGGAGAGACAGTTCAAAACGACAACAGAAAAACAGCACGCCTAAACCTGTTACGGTAACATATAAATATTTAAAATTTACTGAGGTTTCTGTATCGCATCTGCTACAAACATATGCGGCGCTTGCAATTGAATCCGAGCTTCTTTGAGTTATTTTTAACGCACAAGTGATGCATTCTTCCCAGAGTGCATAGCTAAAAAGTAGCTAACCAATCAAGTCAACTGAATATGAGGTCAAGATCAGGCCTAATCAATGTCTAGTACCCACAGATCAAGGATGGTTCATGCTGTATATGCATGCTCCCACGCATACATTCAGATCAATAGAGTTAACCTAGATTACAATCAACACATCACATAGATGAGATGAGATCAATAAGAACAGATATCATAACTTCACTTAGTCGCAAGTTCACTGGATTCCCACTCCCTGCAACTCTGGGGGTCATGGCTTGTATTTACATAATCCATGGACTTTATTGAGTGCACAGCATTATGTTACAGCTTGTTTAGTTTGCATGAAAACTTTCACTTAGACCAATCTGGTCTGTAGGTATGTACAGGAATCTGAAGGAATCTGGGTAGAAAGGTGTCCTTACCTTTATGGCTACTGGCATCTCTGGATTCTCGGGGTAGAGGGGTGTAGGGCAAGGGGTAACTCTCAGAACTGGGCTCCACTGATAGCTGGGAGAAAGGAGATACAAAAAGCAGTATAAATATTGAGCGGAGGGGGTTTGACAAGGTTTCAAATGGAGGATTTGTCACTGTGGCTGACTGTGAGTGTCATAAATCCTTTGGGAGTGGCACAGGAAATGTTGGGAGCACCGCTCCTGTTTTATGGCAGAATGTGGCAGGTCAGGTTTCATTACTTCTCATGTGTTGTGGAGGGGAAAAGGGGAGGCAGTAGCAGCTACAACCCTGGCTTTGATGATCTGATCTACTACCTGGTTAGGGAGGAGAGGTCAGGGGAGGCCTCCCCTTCACTCAGCCATGACCTCATGGAGTGGTCAACTAAAGGGTAGACGTCACTCACTCTGACAAACCAAATGCAGCGCTGCTATGTGAGGGCAGCCCGACAGATGGCATGGAACAACCTCTACAAAGGAGCTAAAACTTTAAATGGCTATCTTTATTTAATGTTACAAAGTTAGAATGTGAGGTGAATTTATTGGCATAGATTCCTGGCTGCACAACTGGAATGAGGTATTGATTGTTAGCAAAAGCAGAAGTTCAAGCAAAACAAGTGTAACAAATGCTTCTGAGAGTCAGAGAAAACCGGGGCCTGAGTCTCAGACAAGTCAAGAGTTTCTTCTGTTGTTGTTCTTTTTGTACACTTTCAAGGTCCAAAACATCCTCTTCCTTTCCTTAGCCTTTTAGCTGGTGGAGCAGTTTATCATGACACAGCGATATCTGATGCCTTTGCAGAAATACTTTCCTTTCCTGCAGGAAGGAATTCACTGGGCCTTTAATCATAGCAAGAGACCCAACTGACAAATACATATTAGAGATGGTTTGGAGCTGCATTTTTCCCACTTTTATTGTTGTTCCTCTACATGCCCATGCATAACCTTGAGAAATGGAATGGTCAACACATTAAATGGAACCATATTCTTCATGGGCAAAGAGAGCACTGTGAATTGAAAACGATCACATAATGTGCTTTCAGATAACATCTCTGAAAGGCATTAAGGTCTGGTCAGCATGTGTCTCATATTACACCGAGGAGACAAATGGCAAAATAAACCTATTTTGAGACCTTGCTACAGTTAGATGCTGGTGGAATATGCCTTTGAAAGAAATAGCTTAGAATAGAAATGTAGTTTTGACAGCAGACCTGCAGCTTTCAGCCTCTGGAGTGGCTGAAGCCTGTTATGGAATATAGCTGTTTGCTGTACTTTTATGGAATGTGGAGTTCAAGAAGTATAACAAACTAAAATAAGCAATTACAGAGTCAGAACTTCCTTCTCTCATATGAAGATATTATACCCATGCCCAATAGAGTCATTCTTATGGCAACACCTACTGGAACTGATCCTGGAATGGACCAAGGACATTACCACCACATTTACAAAATATTCTACAGGAAATACCTCTAATATCACCTTGCGTTTGGCTTGCGTGTGTTAGGCTTTGAACCTATAATTGTTGCAGTGAACACACAAGGAGTCTGTGTGCGACAGACAGACAGAGCTATTCAACCACCAAGGCATTATGATGGGAGCTGTGAGTTCTCTCTATTTGCTCTGCTTCCATGCTTTCAGAGCCACCCCAGAGCTGCGCCCCTGCCTGCCTCATTTCCTGGCCTGCTTGAAAGATCAGAAGCCTGGGCCTCCACTGGCCCTCTCTGGCCCCACAAAGCCCCTCCTAATCCCGCTGCTTGCCCACAATTGATCTTCCCAGTTGTCACATTATTAACACCACCACCCACGAACTGGGGTAGAGGGGTGTTGGAGAAGGAAAGGAGAGGGAGGAGAGGGAGGAGTGCTAAGGTTAGCTGGGTACTGGATACACCCTTGGGCTGCTTCCACCCTGTCCTCTTGGCCCTTTGGGGTGTCAGTCATCAGGCTCCCCAACAGTGCCTTGCTGTCAACATCAGAGGCCAGTCCCCCTGCTATGCAAGACGCCACCATCCCACCTCCACAATGCCATGTCTGCTGATCAAACACCCACCCCATCCAGCCTCCATGGCCATCATTACCCATCCCTATCCAGCACAACCATTCCACCCCACCCACAGAACATCAATCAGCCAGCTTTCCCATGTGCTGACCCTCCCTCTTTTCCTCTCAGACCTTCCACCACCTCTGCACTCTTTCACTTTACTCGATGACCCGTCCAGAGGATGAGAAAGCAGCAATTCTTAATGGGAAAGCCCATGGAACAAATGAAAGAGAACTCAATCTGAATTACAGCTGTCATGGGGGCTCTTTCTTTCTCTCTCTCTCCCTCGCTCATTCACTTTAAGATGACTGATGGACCAGGCCTGACTTTGATCACAAGCTTTAAGACTTTACAGAAATGTAATCAAAAACCAGGGGTTTGCAGTAGTCTCGCTCACTAGAGGGGCTCTGTGCTAACAGACATTAAAGAAAACGGCTTCATTTATAAAACATTACAACCCTGATATTTACGTGACAGATCCATGTAATGTTCTTGACATTGTTTGATTTATCATAACCTGGATTGCTACACAACTGAGCATTTGGGTCAAAAGGAAAATTCAAAGACAAAGGGATGATGGTTTGAGGTTTAGTTTTATTTTACTAGAGATGACTGTTGGGGATCTTGAATTGTATGATGTACCAGACTAGTGCGATAGTATATTCAACAATAAATTGACAAAATGTCCTCTTATTGCATTTCATCGTGGAATATGAAAACTGCCTAAGTGCTGAATACGATGCTTGTCTTCATACCCATTTCAGCTCCCCAAAGCCTAGACAATAACAATACAGACATAACAACTACAGGTACTCTCATGCCCTCCATGTCCTCAGACATGCCGTATCCTCCTTTATGTCCTCAAAACCAGATCTTCACCCACATTCCTATTCATTCCCACCCTCTTTATTACCCGTTTCTCTCTTTTCCTTCTATCTTTCTCCCTCTCACGTGTCTCTAGTTGTACCTACACTGAACAGAGGGAGGTGCTGCAGTGTCATCTATTTAAGATCCTCCTGTATCCCCCTTTCTCTCTCTCTCTCTCTCTCTCTGCTGTCCAGATTAGTCTGCTCATCAAGCTGAGCATTGTTTTAATTTGCTGGGCCTGGGGCATATGCTGAGTGTTCACATCATTATTGTCTCTGTGCAATGTGAGTTATCACCACAGCTTATGATAATGCGACACAAATTTAAAGGCTGGGGAGCACCGTGGATTCTCTGATAATAAAGGGTGGATAGAGGGCAGCGGGAAGAGGGAGTGAGAAATGGAGAAAGAAAGTGTGTGTTTGTGTGTGTTTGTATGAGTGAGTGAGAGAGAGAGAGCGAGCGAGAGAGAGAGACAGGAAGCTCTGTTGAATGTCATTATGAAAGATGATTCCCATACTGGATAATACATCACAACAGTGCTGTCTGTCTTCTCTCTTTCTGTGTTGTTATGTGAATAAATGCTGATAAACCCAGAGGCAATAGTGATTATTGCTTCCAACATATCACCATGAGAGAGAGGAGCAGGCAGAGAGAAACAGTGGAGGGATGGAAAGACAAGAGACAAGCAAAACACAAAGAGAGCCACACAAAGCACACAACCACCTCCACAGTGGGGTTCCTGAAAATATGAGATACAAAAAAAAAAGTGATTCAGGAAAGGCTGACGGATATCTAGTCTTTTTTTTTTAAATGCAACTGCAACAAAGTTTCCAAAGTTTGGCAAGCTTGGCTGTGGATTTGGAAGTCTTGATGGATGCTACATTACATTACATTACATTACATTACATTGACATGAACTGATGTGGAATGTGATTATGACGTTAGCTGCCAAAGTAACAGGTACCTTACACACATACACCTCACTGTTTCGTATATATGTACCACGTCTACTACACCCATTTTGTATCCATCGCTCTGGGCTTAGGTCTTACCTCTACCAGCTCATCCTGACACAGCTGGTTCCCGCCTTGCCTCACCTCACCTCCCTCCTTAAGACTGACCAGCAATACAATCTAATTACAGCCGCGCTACAGAGGGAGACCAGTGTAAACACCAGCCCTTTTTATCTCCTTATACATCTGGACAAGTAGACAAAGTGCTAAAAGGAAATAAATGTGGCCTGACAGCCACATCAAAGAGTTCAGCCAGAGGCTTACTGCTACTTAGGGCACAGGAATGTTGTTGCTAAGCATCAGCCCGCAACCTATCAGGGTGCAAAGAGGGCCCTGTCCTGCCTCAGAGAGGGAAAGAGGGAAAAGAG
>CABFOQ010042165.1:0-19318 GCA_900660455.1 Gephyroberyx darwinii
TGCATGTGCCTACAAATGAAAAGATCAGCATCACAATGGAACTTGGCAGCAACACAGTCCTGCTTGTATTGAATATGATCGCCCTCTTCTGGCTTGAAGGGTGAACTGCCCATGACTCTGCGGTTGTAGTGGTTGAGAGAACGCGTAAGGTCATGAATTGGACCCTATGCCAGACTCCCCTTTTCCCACTGGAGGAGCAGATGGCAGCTCCCCAGTGCACAAGGCAGGGAGATGCTGCCACCAGAAGCTCCTAGCAGGGTGTAAATCTTCACACAAACACAGGCATATTAACATTCATATGTGCATGCATTTGTATGCATGTACTGTACATGTACTGTACACACAGACAGAGACAGACATGCACACACACTTGCAAACAAAGACAGTAGCATGACCTTAATTATTCTCTTGTCTGAGGGTCAGAATGTCTCTTGATCTCTAGTCTTTGTCTTTCACTTCCCATTGATATTGTAGCAGGTTTGCACCATAATTATAATTGAGAAATGACATCTCCGATTATATATGATGCAAAATAGTAGCCACCACGCTTGATCTTCACACCACCATGTTTGCCCTGCCTTATGAAAAGCTAATTCACGTGGTGCCATACTTCAATATTCATGTTCATTGTTCAATATTTCCATAAAGATTACACACATTGTTGTCTTTACCTGCTGTGTGTTTGGCCTGTTTTCAATCCAATGGACACTGTACTCGGTGTGCGTACTCTGCAACATTTCCATTCCTTGACAGAGTGAACAATAGATTCAGTTTTGTATTAATGATATACCGTTGTTATGATAAACTATAGGCCTGCTCCCTTTAGATATAGCATACGATGTTGCCTCCATTAATAATAAAATATGACTATCACTATAATTTTGAGCTGTACTGGTTGACACATTGAGGAGGGTATGCTAAGCTTAGCTGAGTGGCATGTCACGGCGGGGTATGAGGCAGTTAGCTAATGTGGTGTAAAAGGATTTAGAGGATTTGACCCTATCAGCGGAGATGGCACTCAGAGAGGCTCTGTTAATGACACTAAATGAGTCTGTGCCTGCAGCTTGCTAATAGTGGCAGCATGAAATGTGAGGCTCGTAATTTACATAGAGAGATATCTGCTAATAGCAAATTGTCAATGCTAGAGGTGTGTGGGGTAATGAATAGATACATGTTAAAGATGTTGTATATAAACAGTGTGTGTGTGTGTGTGTGTGCATGCACTACCACACCTACAACACAATAAAATGAAGTTGAACCTTCCCTGACACAGTGACATGATACTGTGAATTAAGTGTGATTTTATATATAAGTGATTTGCTTCCCCGCTTCCCATTACTTGGCACCAGTCTAGCAGTGCACTTCAGCTTGCAATTATCTTGTTTTCTCCAGGTTTTTAGCGCACCTTTCTGCGTGAGCACAATGATTTATATAAAATATTTTCCGTGTCAATGTGTTAATGAATAAATGAATGTATTTTGTGGACTGTACTGGTCCTTTTACAACAGCCCAAAGCTTAAGCATATTTGTTTCCTCATGTGCTTTTGGTCCTGTGTGCTGTTGTTGGGGAAAGGACTAGAGTAGTAGCTAGAACAATTGCCAACAAAAGTTGTTGAGATATGCCAGCTATTACCTAAGATGGAATTGATTTTTCTCACCAAGTTTCCTCACTGTATGATACATCTGCAGGAATACTTCAGGCTCTTTCTAGTAGATATATCACTCAGCCTTTTTCAATCCAATAATGCCATCTACAAAAACCCACTTACTGCATGCTTTCATGCACTGCTACTACTGTTAACTCGACCCAGAAGAGGAATTGTCTTAAAAAGGGAAATATTGTTTTCATCCACCAGAACACACAAGAAATGGTCTGAAGAATAGCCATTTGAGCGATATAAGGTGGATTTTAAAATATGTATTTATATATAGTCCAACAACTGCTATCGCAACCTCTGTGATGGCAACCACTGAAGACAAGAATGGAAGGGCTCAGAATTCTCCCTGGTTAGATCACACAGTAAAGAAATCAAATGACCTGTAATCTCAAGGCAGAACAATAATAATATATAATAATACAGACCAATACTTTGCCTAGCAGCAAAGAGACTGAAATTATATACATGCTCATTACAACTCTTACACTGTAACTCCCTTTTTATCAGGAAGAGAGCAGACTAGGTAGTGGTGATAGGATGCTGAGCTGAGATATGTTTGAATGGACACTGCCTGACTTCACCAGTTTGTCCTGGTGATGCAAAACCACACTGCATAAGGAGCCATCCCTCCTGTTAATGCATAGCTATCATAAACTGAGAGAAACTGAAAAGCATTTTGGGGATTTTTTCAGACAATGACAATGCAAGTATTTATCATCTCCTACTCAGATTGCTGATTGTTCTATTGCCAGCATAATAAACCTGGTCAATCTGACTATCAAGGTTTGGAATTCATTCACATGAATTAGGCTAATCAATTATAATTGGTTGAAACCAAACCGGAGGTACATGTTATCCCTCATCCATTATCATCTATCCCTCTCCATGACAAGAAGTACCACCCTTGACACCTTGCCAGGCAGGGCACTGGCACAGCCTGTATAGGAGGGTGAGGAGGGGTAGCAACCAACACCCACCACCCACCACCTGCTGGCCCAATCCTCTTTACTGGTTTCACCATGACAGTCTGCCTGCCATCCTTTGCTCACTATGTGGAGACAGAACAGGAGATTAGTGACCAGTGCCAGGGATACCCACTGGAGGTGGGAAGGGGAGAAAGAGGAAAAGGGGGAGGCAGAGAGAGAGAGAGTGAGAGAGGCAGATGGAAAGGTGGGGGGGAGAGAATGCTAGCAGCTGAAGGAAAGGGCTCTCCCAGAGATTAGGCTATACTGTACCATAACTAACCTGTGGGATATGCAGGGGCACAGTCAGCAGCAGCAGGTAGAGCTATCAGGGCTGAACAGACACGGGGTAGAAGGTTTGATATTGGGCCTGAGAAAAGGAAATATTCCTTCTTTCAGCTGGCTGTTATGCTCCCACAACAGTATGCCTTTTCCAGCCACAGACTGAAGTAAGTTTATATGAAAGATCATAATCTCTTGTTGCCATAACCACAACTACTGCCGTAACTACTTGCATAGCTGAAATGTGTTGATTGTTTGATTGGGATTGTTTGTGCTGTGACGAGTGTTCTCTTAAGTCCTTTAAACTGAATGTGTATAGATAGAAAAGAGACATTTGTTTACTGCCCTCTGGTACATCCAAGTCAAACATAGCTCTACATAACTGTGTCTGTAGTAGCAGATGACTGCCAGCAATTGTTCTTTTCCCATAATGCATCGCCTGTTCCACATGTTGTTGCTCCTTCCACTTCCAACATTGCAACACAGATGTTCACCGTGGGAGGCAGTGGAATATCGGCTCATTCATCTCACAATATTTCCTTCATAGCCCTACAGTGCTAGTCTGTTTGTAGTCTGGCTCAGTGCATAAGTGGGATTGTTTGTGTGACTCAGTTGATAGGCACTGTTAAGTGTGTGTATGTGTGTGCGTGTGTGCTGCACACTCATTTTCTACACAGTATAAACCTCTTGTTTTCTTCCTGCCTTCTCTTTCTTGCCCTGTGTCACTTTCCTTTTTGTCTCTTTCCTAGGAGTCACCCTCAAGGTTGTGGTTCATCTATCCCTGGCCAGGGGGTCTTCTAGAGGGCTGGGCCCCTCCTCACCACCATGAAAGGGTTGGGGACCAATCGTAACAGACACCTGTCCGAGTCCTGCGATCCTACCTCTGGCCCCCCGGAGGCCCTCTACCCTCAAAAGACCAGCACCCTGCCACGAAGCCCCTACCTGCTGAACCCCACAATGGACCACTATGGCACCATGGATCCCCACCACTACCCTTCAGCCAACCCTGGCTCCCTACCACCGGACTGCATGCTGCCCCTCAACAACCAGCTGCCCAACAGCAGCACCTTTCCCAGGATCCACTACAACTCCTACGACCAGTCAGACTTCTCCCCTCCTGGAGATAGCATTGGGGGAATTACTACAGGGACCATGGGCACGTCCACGTCCATGGGGATGGGGATGGGCATAGGCATGGCAGGGCTGAGTGGGCGGACGCCCATGATTACAAGTGGCTCGGCAACCATATCACATCATGCAACCAAGAACCAGGTACCACCCAATCTGCTGGAGCAGCTTGATAAGCAGCTGCCTGGCAGCCGAGATGGCTTCAGCACGTTGCAGTTCCATAGAACGTCTGCTGTAGCTGCCGCCAAGCAGCGCACAGACAGCCCCGGTCGCATCCGTTATATGCTGCATTCAGTCCAGAAGCTCTTTGCGAAGTCCCAGTCACTGGAGAGCCACAACATGAAAGGAAACGTTAACGGACGTTCTGCTGGTAGTGGTGGAGGCTCGTCCGGCACTGAAGATGGAGGAAAGCAGAATCGCCGGTCCAAGAGTAAAGATCGAGGTACTAAATCAGAGGGGACTGCCAAACGACGGCCACGCTCCAACATGTCGGGCTACTGGAGCTCAGATGATTTGGACAGCAGTGATTTGAGCAGCTACCGTAACCCCATGGCCATGATGACTCTGGGGCGTCCTGCCGGCCACGACAGCCAGGGGGGCCAGAGCCGATACATCCACAGTGGCTACAACACTATTAGCTCCTCCAAAAGCAACAATGACATGAAGTATCAGACTCTTTCCGGGCCTCGAGGTGGAGAAGGGGGTGGAGGGGGAGGAGGAAGTATGTTGATGAATGATAGTGACTTTATGAAAGGTAGCTCCTGGTCCACATTGACCATGGGCCAGCCAAGACAGGTGATCCAGAAGGGCTCAGCTACTTTGGACAGGTCCATGCTCAAGTCCAAATCCTGCCAACAGGAGCTTACCTGCAACTACCTGCAGGTTGGGCGAAGGGTGAGTATACCTTAAGTTAATGTAGTGTTTGAGATAAGTTGCATTGAATGAATTTACAGATTACAGGAAAATGATATTACTGTATGATCTGAGAAATAAAAGCTCATGCTTATGAACAGCAGCAGCAATATAGTGATACAGCCCTCTCAAAAAGAATGCATCATTTTCAACACATCCATGCATCTAGTTTGGGACAACTCATTGTGTTATTTTTCAACATATTAATGGCATATGTTGTGTCAGTATGTGTTGAAAAGTAAAGCAAATGTGTGTCATCCCAAACTAAACACGTTTTTATTGAGAATGGCACATCCTTTTTCGAGAGTGAGGGATGATGCAGTTTGTAAGAAAACTAAAGACTAATTTTAGCGGATTGATTTTGCCTGTAGGGTGATTGGAGTAGCACATTAGGCCGCAGTGGGGGTGCCAATGAAATCCCGTGTCGGCGGATGCGCAGTGGCAGCTATGTGAAGGCCATGGGTGACTTGGAGGACAGTGATGACTCGGAGGGAAGCCCCAAACCCTCGCCAAAATCCACCGCTCGTCGCCAGAGCTACCTCAGGGCTACGCAGCAGTCTCTGAGCGACCAGCTACCCCCACGCAAGTAAGAGACCAGACTGAGAAACAGAGCTATACTGCAGTATACTTGAGTATTTAATAGCAAGAAAGAATACCTTTTGTGAAAATGTAGGGAGATGCAAAGTGCTGATTTCAGAGGCACTCGCCTACATAATAAGAACGGACATTTTATCACGGTTGATTGGTACAAACACTCAACAATCTAGCAGCTCTGATGGAGAATAAATAAGCCACACACTCTCCTGACACTCGTTAATGCTCACAGAGACATGAAATGACACACACACTCAGCTAATGGCTCCCAAGAGGAGTTGTCACACAGGAAGGAAACCACCAGGGCTAAGCTTTTGTCATGCCAATACACAGTGTCCTCTATTCTAAAGAGACAAAAACATAAATGCACACACACACACACTAACACACACACAGAGTTAACCACACTGCGCTTACTCATGCATAGAGTTAAGCATCGTCGGACTCCCTGCCATTCTCCACATGCCAGAGCCTTACTATCATCTCCTCAGCTGTGATTTACCGATGGTCCTGCAAGGCAACAGTCTGGCTAAGAAGATATAGACCGCTCTAGTATAGTTTACACAACATGACACTGTCAATCGTTTGCACTCAACCAGTAAATCACTACAAACCTGCCTCATCTTCTCTGACAGATGGGGCTTGTGCCTCTCTGTCTTTAAATTACATGCTTTCTGAAGCAGATGCATTGCACTACATCTGGTGCAGGCATAGTGGGAGATAGCTTCTTTTTCAGAAAATGACAGGAAATAGATACAAAAGGTATGCAAATTTAAGCAAGGAAATATTGGCATTTCTTATAATGTCTACTCTGATTTCAAGACAGAAAGTCTTTTAGATCTGGGGCGCTTATAGAAAACAATGATGCCCTTTATAAAGCAATAAACATGCTTTCTGCATAGATCATTGCACTCAAAGGTCACTTTTGTTTCTCTTGTTGTACTTCTTCTTCAAGTTGTGAGGTTACAATCTCAAAATGAGTTTATTCAACAGCGGGTTTCTGGTTGGATCAGTCACAGACTGATTAGTATTGTTATGTGAAAACACAACTCTAGTTAACAGACACAAGAGGGCAGCACCTTAAAGCACATACAGGCCTACCTAACATAAAACAGAGCTTTGAACTGCCTTCAAGATTTCTGTTTAGAAATATAAGGACTTATACGCCCCTTAAATCATGTTTGAATGACTAACCCTACTCCAACTGCCAATCCTTGACCATCCAAACCTGTGCTCCTGTGGTCTGCTCCACCCTGATTGACATGAACAGCAGAACCCTGGATTACGCCATGTTGCAGGGGGAGCTGGATGCCCTGTGGTCTCCACTCCACAGTGTGTCCTCTCTGCACCAGCTGGGCAGGTCAATGAGCAGGTCAGTGATAGGTCTGTCAGCCACTTCTTGAGGGTGTGGTGATTGGATGACCTCTGATCAATCACCTTGCACTCCCACCCTCAGTTGTTTGTAAAGTCAGTCATGGCAACTCCAAATGCCAACTTCATACCGCTGCCAACTGCCAACCTGCCTCAAGCTTCTAGATTCCATCTGCCCCGGTGCTTTTAGGTAAAATGCAGCCCTATGCTCAGTTTGGCGCTATCCATGCGGAGGGGGGGGGCATCTGTGTCCAAGGACCATCACATGGCAGTGTGCTGTCATGTTACTATCACTGTGTGCCAACAAAGACTGAATAAGAAAAATGATATAGTGATTTTCATCAGAGCTGCTATTTGGTTGTAATCTTAATGTTCTTTGACTTTGGCACCATGATGGCACAGATAGCTGGGTACACACGTGGCCTGACATCACTGGCTTTGCATGCTCAGTTGCTATAATGATCCATGTTAAAATGAGATGGGATCAGAATGGAGTCCAGTAGATTTAGATTCATGATCAGTGTTACTTCCCTGTGTTCTTATGTTAACATTTGCTCTTCTGGCTTCTTCCACCCTTTTCCAGCTGTCTTCCATCTCTCAGAGAGCTCTCCAATAACCGCAGCCTGGACAACCTAGACTGCATTGGGGGTTCAGGCTTGTCTTTCCCACACTGGGATGATGATAACTTCAGCCAGGCCTGCAGCACCTTGGGCAGGAGCAGCTGCATGGGACAGGTCAGTCACATGGGCAGGGGGGAAATGGATTGCATGAAATGTGGTCTTTTATAGGCTGATTGAGCTCAAAATATTGCACGTCCTACAGCCCTCAGTGTTTCTGTTTCTCTGTTTGTGTCTCTCTTTCTCTCATTAGCTTAGTAGATGTTCTGCTAATGACTGTAAAGTACATTTGTACTCCTTTAAATTTACATCACTTAGCTCCTGGCAAACTTTCCACTTCCAAATCACCAGTCATTTTCATAGACCTCTTCTTTTGCCTTGAGCTACTAATGCTCATTCCCCTAGTAAAATTAGCATTTTCACAGATAACAGCTTGAATGACATTCATATAATGAGTTTTCATTGAACAGAGAATCTCCATTTTCCAAATGGATCCCATATTAATGTTCTGAGCCAAAAAGTTGAAAGAGTGACATTGGTGGTTTCAGGTCTAATTCATCCACTTGCATAAGAGCTATTAGCCTTCCAATGACAAGGTCACTGAGATGATGAACAACTATGTTGAATTGGCTCTGATCTATTTCAATGGGCTTGTCAAATGGGGCATTACAAGCTATTAGTGCAGGATTTGGACCCAATCTTTGACAGGCCATTGCATTTTAACAAATTCAGAGTGAATTTGAGTGAATCGGAGTGAGTTATTTTCCATATACAGTATATTGCCAAACAAATCCAACATGAACTTGTTGTGGACTTGTTGGACTTGTTGTGATTAAACGTGTGTAATTTCAACACAATTATGGTCTCAAACAAAATCACCTTGGTGTGTGATGGGGTGGACTTTTCATCTTAAAGTCACCTCTACTCAAAACCTGACCAGGGCTCAAAAACACAGACTGTGTCTCTTTCATGCTCTCTCTCTCATCGACTCCCTCACATCCATCCTTCTGTCACCACTCAGTACTTCATCAAAATAACTTTGCTACAAACACAATTTTGGCTGCTAGTCAGGTTGTCGCTGTCAGTCAATAGAATATGAAAACCCATCATCTGCAAGGCTGCTTCTCAGTCTTCAAAAGCTGCCAGTTTTTTTTCTCTGCACTCATGAATTTCAAGCAAGTCTCAGAGATAGGTTACTGCTTTTTATTACTATGCAAATCATGTAGAACTCTTACTAAAATGTTCAAAGTGATTCCTCTTTCTTTGATTCAGTCTTTGTTTTTTGTAAGTTGACAAGTTGTGGCAGGCCATGTAACAAATTTGATATATAATGAAATTAAATGACACCCCATCTCCAATGTGAGTTTGAAGGGAAAGCATCAGGTTGAGTATACATAGAGGTGAACACTAGGTCTCTATGAACAGAGCTCTGCACTACTTTGCACTAATTGTAGTTTTCCATGCAGTAAAACTCCCTTTTAAAACTCCTACCAAATGTACCTCACAGGTGGAGATTGCCCTTTCCAGACACAGTCAGCTGGCCAGTTAGTGGTGCCTTCAGTTGCTGGAGTAGTCTTGAGACCAGCCACTGTAGTCTCATACATACAGCACAAATGGACCCGGTCATGCAGCACTGTTCTCCTTACTCTTCCACTACTGTCAACACGGCAGATTATGCCCTTTGTACCAACCTGCCTTTTTCCTCCCTCCAGCTACGGGACCTGGAAATGAGCCATCGTTATGAGGACCGCAGCTCCGAGTTCACATTCAGAGATTCCCGCTCCCATTCTCAGGACAACCCGGAGCCTCCAGATTTGCCCATGCCAACATGCTTCCGATCCCGTAGCCATAGCTACCTGAGAGCCATCCAAGCCGGCTGTTCCCAAGACGACGACACGGCGTCCATGGACTCAGCGTCACCCCCTCCAACTGCTACCACTGTTCGTACCTACAGCACCAGCACTGGTGAGTCACTGGCTGTGAGCAGTCCATCTGAGCTAAACCAGATTACCTGATATACCTGACAAGCCAAATCAAGAGGACAGCAGCTACCTCTTGAGTTGTTACCGTGGCTTGCCAGAGACAATCTGATTGTTTTCTTTCACGTTGATGAAATACACCAGATATACATTGAGGTTTAGTGATGTTAGTGATGTTAGTACTGAATTAATAATAATTCTTTAAATTCACAATAGTAATGAAACACAAATAAGAAAAATACATTTAACAACTACAGACTACATTTAAGAACTATAAAGTTCCTTTTCACAGTGGGAGTGCTAGCTAATTGTAAAAA
Organism: Gephyroberyx darwinii; assembly: GCA_900660455.1. Lineage (NCBI taxonomy): Eukaryota > Metazoa > Chordata > Actinopteri > Trachichthyiformes > Trachichthyidae > Gephyroberyx > Gephyroberyx darwinii. The sequence goes on from CABFOQ010042165.1 coordinate 9,821, forward strand.
GACATGATACATTAAACCTTGGTAATAACTGTCAAGGTGTCACCCCTATGCTAGAGTTACTTCCATACATGGGCCAAAATCTATTTTTTATATGCCATCACTTTGAGTGCACCCCTTAGACTTCAGTCCTGGCTGGGACACAAGTCCTCCAGATACACACACCAGCATTTTGGCTCAAATGCAGCCTGTCTTGCCCATGCTAGACGACCTTTCTACCCCATGGAAGATATGGAAAGAACAGTTCGGCTCTCACCTGATAGCCACTGGCTTGGACAAAGCCCCCAAGGAGAAACAGCTTGCAATTTTTCTTCAGCGTTTGGGGACAGACAGACCACGCATCTTTCCCACACTCCCAGGTAACAATGTGGTTGCTTCTGTTAAAACCCATAATGACCCAGCTCCTCTCCCCTTCTAAAGCTCCTTACCAAGTCACCACTGCAAAACTCAACATGACATTGTTGACACTTGACTCACTCTCACTCACGCTCAAACACACACACACATGCTGAACCACCCAGGCACCCATCGACTCACTCTCTCTCTCTCACACAGACACACACACACTTACTCACTCACTCAGTCAATTCACTTGTTTGAATAATTTAAAATTGGTAATAACAGCAAACTGTATGACACAAAAAGCTAGCATGAGACGATGTACCTCTCATTCTGGCAATTGGTCAGTGATTTCAGATGTGTTCTCTACAAAGTTTAATCTCTCTAAAGATACCACAGTGTGTCCATTCCCTAAAACAGGGGAGACATTGGGTTTTTAAATATTACTATGAATACCACAAAACTTGTATCAACAATTGGATCCTGGATCTCAAGTTTACCATTCTGCTGTTTGGGTCGTTACCGCAGAGCGTCCACATCGCGGTGCTCTTTGCCGGGGAACCTTCAAAATAGACTATAGACCCTATGCTGCATTCATATGCTGTCGTAAATGTTGCAATTCCGATCTGGGCGCACATGCACAACCCAACAAAGTGCTATACAACTGAGAAAGTCAGAATTTACTATCCGTGTTCCAGTCAAGCAGTAGGTACCTGCACTTAGCAGGGCGTGACGTACAAAATGGGCACTCCTGAAGTGTACATGGCATGGTATTTTCAAAGGAAGTGAAGACAAACATTCCCCAAAAGTCGGACTGATCCAGAGGCTGATGAGAACTCAAAACCCTCAGCCGTTACCTCTTTGACAAATCTTCTTTGTTGCCATGGCAGCCAGCAGTCTGTCATGTTTTCACTCCAAACTGTATGGATGCTTTTATTCAACTCTGTGCTATTAATGGTGCTATAAACCTTTTTTGCTTCAATATGCTTAAGTGTGTTATGTGGGTTTACGTCTGTTGCTGTACAGTGTTGAAGTTTAAATACATTTTACTTGATTTTATATGTCAACATCAAAGTCTCTCCACTAACAATAATGGCATTTAAAGAAACACAGATGTGGGACAGTGATGACCTCTTTGGAGAGGAACACAGCTTTTGATACTCGAGTTTGTGAGATGTGATGTTTAGGGAGCAAAGAACAGGGCAGCCCTGTCAGCCCAATGTATTTTATTATAGCATGTTATTATTTGGTGTTCAATGAAAATAATCAGTGTTGTTGTGTGTTGTCATTTTCACTCTTTGTTTTAACTTATTGTTATTACACAGCTGTGTCTTTAAAAAAAATAAATTAAAGCATCAATTACATGTCTGATGTGTATTTTTCCAGCAAAACGTTAGTTTTGTTCTATCTAAATTTCACCAAAACCATTTTTGCTACAGGTACATATTGTTATTATTTCCGACAAGTCTTTACGCCCTCCAAACTGTGGAACAGGAATTTTCGAGGCGCAAATGAAGGCAGCAGTGGACCAGCCGCCACGCCCCCTCGGGTTGAGCGATTGTGTCTCGTCAAAACAAAAGACAACCGGTAGACCGGCTCTTCTCGTCCCCAGGTTCACAGAGGCAGTGAATGTCGACTCCAGTTACTGCTACCCTTCAAATCTCTCAGCGTTGACTCCTGTGCTTTGCTTTTGTCTGCGTCTGGCAGGACGGTAAGTGTTTTAACTGTAAATGTTGGACGCGGCATAAGGTTTTTTTGTGCTTATGATGCTCATCTTGAGCTTCAACTGCAGCTAGCAGCAAATCATAATAAACTAAAGTATTCGGTCTGGTTTGAGTGTCTGACCTGGTTGCACATAGTCCACTCTCGACTCACCGCTTCATTCTTTCTTTGCGCGTCTAATAGTGACTTATTTTGAGGCCAGTGTTTTGCTAGACTGACAGTGACTGTCAGCCTAGTATTAAGTCCTCTAACTTAGGCGTCAAAAAACGACCCTTCGCTGCACCCGTTCAGGTCATTTGGTTTAATGCATGAGCTATCTCTATCCTAAACAAAGAGGAGATTGACTTTCAACACTCAACCAACACTTGTGTTGCTCATTTGCTCCACTAGCCTACTGTGAACAAGGTTTACTATTATATTATATACAACACCGCTATTTTGACGTTTTAGCCACAATATGGTGAATGAATAGTGACAGAAATTTAGATTAATATCCACACATAGAAATGAATTCATGTTTGTTTTAGTGTACCTAACAAGTTGAGACAGCTCTACCACCCAACATCAGAGGCTCTTATCTCTGAGTCCTTAAGTTGAGTGCCCATTGAGTTTCTCTCTTCTATCCTCTGTTGCCTTGAAAATGTTCTGGTCTTCCATGCCACCAGTAGGGCTGTTTAATGCTCTCTTGACTATATTAATTATTGATTGTTCCCTACCATGTACTCAGTAGAGTGATCTGTTGCTGACATCAGGAGCACATATTCCCACCATGTGCGCTTTCATGGGTGGCTGTAATGCTCCACTATGTCAGGGTAGCTGGGGTCCAGTGTAAGCGTGTGATGGGGGAGAATGAGCCAGTGAGGGCAACTTAGTTGTCTGAATGGGCTCTCTCTTCCTCCAATAAAGTGCATCACATGTCTTTTTAAAGCATCCTCTTATCTTGTTGAGGTGGAAAATTGGCAGTTTCGCGGGAATAATTTGATGGCTGCCCCATTTTTGTCCCACACAGTGGCCTGTAAATAATAGGATCAACTATAACAGATTTTTTAGAACAGATGTAATTAGTAGATGTTACAGTTTTGTTACTTTGCTGTCGCTGAAAACATTTCATCAGATAATTCAATGGGATAACGTTTTGCAGAGTGGTGTTAGAGGCTCGTGGCTGTTATTGGATTAAACAATACAGAGGGGTCAGCATGCAATCTAATTCCATGCTGAGGAGGCTTTTTTATATATATTTAATTTGTGTGATACATATTTTCATGTAGATTTGGATTGGTAAATATATTGTTCTGCCATTAAAAATAGGCAAAATGTGGCATCCTGGTGGTTCAGATCGCTAAGGCGCATCACCCCACCCACCATCTCTCCTGTCTCTCTCCACTGTAGACTGTCCAATAGCGTGGAAATGCCTAAAATAAAAAGTCTAAAAAGACAGGCGAAATAAATGGTTGCTTTTTTTTCTTTACCTCATTTGGAGTTTTTAGGCCCTAAAATGATGTGCTACTACCAACAGTGATGCAAAATGTGGAGTTGTGGTTAGTTAATTAACTCTCCAGATCCTTCTCATGGCTAACTGTAAAATGCTAGGGAGGAGACTACCGTCTGGGTTCCAGTAGATTAGAGTTGACCAAAGTTTCCTATTTTCAGGATTTCCTTCAGTTTATATCACACTAAATTAGACCATAGTCACCATGTTGCCAATATACCATCTGTGAACATCATCCATACTAGCAACCAAACAGCAGTAAGGGAGTAATTCCCACCCGTGAGTACGCTGTGTGACTGTAATTTGGGCGTTAATTGCAGGATCAGCTGCGCACATGTGGCTATGTTTCATATGGTATGATCATGACCCACTAAATACTGTTGTCTTCAACACCACTGTATTTGAAGCTGCTGCCTGATGTACTTTTCATTTGTGCATTTTCTATACTTTGATCACCAGCCTAATTTAGTTTCTATATACCTTTGAAGCTTGTCTTTGGCACTTGAACATAATGGCTTATGACCAAATTTTATTTTTCTTTGGAACCATCATCACTGGTTATTGCCCCATGAGTCGCCCTCCATACATTCAATTGTTAGTGTTGTCAGTGTTCATTTGAATGCCATTGGTCAAACTGGTCCCATTATTGCACTTCATCCAGTAGAATTGTATGAAATAACTTTATAATAAAATGTGCCTTCCTAATAAATAATGAATGCCTCTCATCCATTTGAATAGCAACACCTCCTTTCAACCCACAATACACTATAATTTCCATATTGACCTGAGACCCACATTTGACTGAGCAGGAAAGAGGAAAGAACAGCAGCACATTTACAAGCTTATTTGCCTCCATACTTCCCTGTTATTACAGCAACAACCCTAATGAAAACTCAGGCCCCCCTCCTCACTAAAGGTCCTAGCTGTCCAATTTAGCATGCTGTTTACCCTCATGGCAATGTCCCATATATTTCCTGTAATGACAGTAAATCTCTGGTAAAGTGACACTCATCACCCAGAGGCATCAAGTTGCTAAAGGTGCTAAATCTTCACCTTGTTACCAGTGACAGTAGCAGCCACTGGGGAAAAACAACAAAGATGCCTTGCATTCCCGTACAATTTGGCTGTCACCCACCCTTGTGTAATAACCACTGAGCTGTCATCAGCTGTGTAATTGTCTTTTCTCATTCTTTTCCTCCCTGCTACATTTCCGCTTCAGCTGCTCGTTGAAGCGTACCTTCTAATCTAGAGGAAGAAAGTGAGAATGATTGCAAAAGTGGGATCGAAAGCAACAAGAAAAGGAAAAGCTAGAGCTGCAGGGAAAATGGGACAGGGAAATTGAGAGAGTACAAAATATTCCTTTCGGCACAGTATGACTTCTTTTTCTGATGCATCGTTAGATAATCTTGCAGGATTTTGTTTTGCTTTTAAAAAGAATTTGTAGCCCGGTGAGAGGGTGAGCAGGTCAACGGGTGTCAACTGATAGCACCTGATTTTGACTGTTATAGCATCCAACAGCTAAATGTTTTTCTGCCTTGACAATCACATTGTGAATTAGGCCGAACAGTGGACAACGGTGCCACTGTCCAGATGGCATGAAAACAGCAGCGCCCAGTGCCCACTCCAGATTCCACTCAGAGCATTTTGGCACAAACTGCCTGGTTGTTGCTGTTGTTAAATTCCCTTCTGGGTAAGCAAAAGCAACTAGTCGTTTCTATTGAATAGGATTTGAGGGGTTTGGTGGTGCATGCCAACAGATCCTGCATACAGCCGGAGCTTTGTTAAGAAATAACAGTATTAAGCTACATGACCATTTGCGCAACCCGTAACTGTGCAGATGGATGATCAGGCTTAGAAAAAGCTTTGTCAGCATGGAAATTAGTGTCAGTTACTGGTATATTTGCAGGACGTGTTGTATGCTTCCACAGCTGTGTATGTTTATGTGGCTGAGCATTGTAGCGCACTGCGTACTTTTCCTCTGTCTTTGGGAAACAGCACATTAGCCAAGTTCCTGCTATCCATGTATCTTCTGTCCTTTATAGGCATTTTGTCACAAAACGGCTCGATTCTATTTTATAGGCTATAAGCTGAATAACCCCACCAACCATAATACTTTATCTCCTGTCTAATCTCAGAGGCGGATGTCAGTTATGGTTTTACGGCTTGTTATTTGTGAGTAAAGCAGATTTTGTGGTATTTAGACTCAAGGGTAAATTCTGTTCAGAATGATGAAAGCATGATGTGACACTTGGAGAACTACAGGGCAGGTATCCAAACACGGGGACACACAAACATGCATCCACGCTCTCGCACACAAATTTCCATTGACACCAATATTCTGCAGACTAAAATGCTGGCATGGAGCCAGTGTCTTGCAGAGCTGCCACAACAATGATGACCCTCTTCTGCCCAGCATCTATCTCTGCCATAAGAGACATGGAAAATGAACAGCAAAGGACTGTGCCATCACTGTAACGCATTACAGTTTTATTATTACTTTCCTCAATAACATGTAGTGTAAAAAAAATACTATTTACATTTCAGTAATAATATTACAATGACCAATCAGAGAAATAAATCATTACGTTACGTTTGTTATCACCCTTTCATTCACATTTACGTTTAATAAACCAATCTCCATCCCCGGATTTATTTTTGTGATAACTAACGGACACGTTGCGCGTTCCACACGCTTGGATTAAAGATGCATATCTTTAAATTCAGCAGCTGGAAGTATTCCCATTACTTCGCTTTTGTCACGGAGAAAGGCAACAAAAACATCATCAGTTGTAAAGTATGTGCAGGTACTAAAAACTAAGCTGCACAGTATTTGGTTATCAGTTATGGAGGCGCATCAGGCGAGGTATTTTCAAGGTAAGTGGAAACAAGCTCTGTTTTTTATGGGGGGGGGGTGTAATAACGAGTAGTGTAACACATTACTTCTCACAAGGAGTAGTAAGTAAAGTAATATCATTACTCATATTGAGTAACGAGTAGAGGAGTAACAAGCCCAACACTGGTCATCGGGGTGTTGTGGTTGCGCTGATTTCAGGAACAGTGCTTTGGACGGACAGATGGGGGTGGCGGCCCCCATCTCTAAAAATGGGTACTGGATGTTGTTCCAACTATGACAGCAGTATGACGATAGTTAGGGTAAGATAAACACCAGAAAGATATGCATGAGGTCATATTAGTTTGGCATTACATATACATTGGGGATAAGGCTAAGTAGTGTGGATTACACTGAACAACAAGCCTTTTGTTTGGGTGTTTTCTCAGCAAGCTCACATGTTTGCTGCTAGGCTTTTCCAAAATCCTCAGTGATATGTTGAGATTTCTAACCACAATGAGATTCAGTGACAACATATCTGTTAAGAGCACAGGGTAAGGCAAATCAGTTGAGGTCTTTAAGTCACAACGTATGACAAAATGTATGGCATATAATTGTGTCTGATTGTCTGTGTTTTAGTCTCGCCTGCTCTATAAAGCACTTTGGTGCAAACTTGGTTTGTTGTTTTATTAATATAAATACATTTGAATTGACTTGACATTACTTGTAATGTAATGTAATGTAAATGTCCCAGAAGTTCATGATGATTAGCATTTACCAGATTTATGACAGTTTGACTCACTTTCTGGTAGTGTAGACTTGATTTCTGTTAAATATGTATCTAGTTTGTGCAACTGTTATACTTTGAGTGTAGGAGCTTGTAGCAAAGAATGGCTCAGCTCCATAGAAAGGTATGTCTTATCAGAATAGATGGAATAGCCACTAGACCATTTATTACTGTATTCAAATAACATTTAAATATGTCCATCCATGTGCACACTATTCATACAAATTACTCATATCCACTCTAAAGCACACAGTGTGGAATTTCATTGGAAAGCAATTTTATCCAAACATAAATATCCATCATCTTGTGGTGCTGCAATGTCAACAGTATGGGATCCATTCCTGTGGACATCCTTTTCCTCTGGTTTCCCCTGGTACAGAGTGGAGGCAGAACCATGGCTTGGCCTCTCTTCTCTAAAGCCAACTCCCATTGTTATAATTAGGTCACATGACCAAGATTATTGAGCTGCATAAGGCATGGAAAGGGTTAGACTCACTTAGACTTAGAGGGTTAGACTTAGAGGCAGACTCACTTGCATCAAAGCAGAGCGGTCTAACCGTAAACACTGACATTTTGTACGAAAATGTCAAAGGAAGCAAAGCTGGGCTGTTGCTCCAGGTGGAACAAGCATTTTGCCTATTTCATAACACTTTTCCAAATAGGATAACAGTAATGCTGTTAATGTACGTTGCTATTTGTACTCAATAGCCAACCTGGTAGCGCCGTATCAGGCTATGAAACAGGCTTGGTGTCGTCAGATGACTGCTGTTACTTAGACTTTCCCACTGCTTAGACTCAAAATGCCGCCTGTCCCTTTCTCTGTCTAGCTCTGTGCTGTGGTCTTCTGTGGGTTCTAATGAGCTTTCCACTGGTGTTTCCAGTGTGATGCCAAATAAAGCTTCTGTTAGGATTAAATGGAAACCACAAGGTTCATAATGTTACAATGAAATGCCCTGTTTAGATTGGAAGTGTTAGCTATCCAGCATCACACTCTGCCTTTACCGTCTATGGAGCATGAGGGAGTCGCCATGGTGGCTTGATAGGAGGCACCAGAGACTTGTGTTTAGTTACAGTCAACAGAAGAGTCTTTGTATGACATTTTAAAGTACTACTGGTTAATCTATCTGCATGGGAGATTTGTTTTGAGTTTCTTGAAGATCTTGGCAAATGTAGCCTACCAATAAAATGGTCTGATTGATATCACAAGTGCACACCACTGCAATTTTGTGCTACTTGTGCTAGACAATTTCCATGTCTAACCCATTAGCTTGAGCTCGTATTGTCTGCTGTTTAAGTCACTCTGTGAATTCCTACTCACAGGTGGGCCATTTATCTCTGTTTTCACCGATACTGTCCAGACTGTAATAGAGGGTAACCCTTGTCCTCATCAGTCATTTGAGATAATATGCTGAGAGCAGTGAATGAGTGACTACATTGGCCTGCATTGTCCTCTGTAACTGTAGTCATGGCTTAGTGAATAAATGTACTCCAAAAAGCATTGGCCAGGGGACTGAGTGGAGACGCTTGACTGAGGTTTTCTATGAGCTGTAAAAATCTGCTTTTTATGTTGTGTGGTGTACTCATGCTGTATGGATTGCATGTAAGCCTACATAAAGGTTCCCACTGTGAGGAGCTCGGCTTTACATTTTTAACCCTGTATATGTGCTACCATGTGACCATGAGACTAAGCAGTGTAAAATGGTCCAACATTAATAAAGCATAATACATCATTCACCGGCTTCTTGATAGTTTTGCCAATATGCTGAGTCCTTGGTGGCTTCATCCTCATTTCACTGTCACACCTTGTAACATGAATCATTAAGTCACTGTTAAGTGGGAATGGTCATCTTTGCTTTTTTTTAAAAGTGCTGATCATGCAGAACTCATGTCACACAAGGCAATTCTTATTACATTAGAGGTTTCTGTCTGTTGTCTGTCTATCTAGATTCTGTCTGTCTTTCTCCATGGTTAATGTACCTCTCTGCCATCAACCTCCAGTGTTGGAGTCGGGTTTGGCCTGGGACCTGACAATGGAAAGATTTCTTTCACTGAGTCTTTTGTTTTACTGAGATCATTGTGATCATTGTGCCTAGACCTAACTAGGCTACAAAGGTTTGCTAAAACTCTATTTCTCTCTTTCTCACTCCTTGCTCTCTCGCATCTCCCTCCCCCATATCTCTCCCATCTCTTCCAGTCGCTACATGCATAACCACCTGTAAGAAGGCTGCTCCTCCGCCAGTGCCGCCCCGTACCACTTCCAAGCCCTACATCTCTGTGACGGTGCAGAGCAGCACCGAGTCGGCCCAGGACAACTATCTGGACCAGCAGGACCGT
>CABFOQ010042169.1:9151-21374 GCA_900660455.1 Gephyroberyx darwinii
TCTCTCACACACACACACACACACACACACACACACACACACACACACACACACACACACACACAGTAATCTCTTCAAAGTTAATGAGGTGTTCCATGGTATTGTAAACAGTTGAGCTCTGCCACCACTGCCACATTTTACCCCGTAGCCACAGGCGACTGCAGAGCGGACCCGCATGGGGATGTGGTGTTGCAACATGTGCTGCACACCCACATCCTTACCTGGGTGACCTGGCTGTTACATGACAAAGGAGGTACTGTAACATCTGATTCTTTTATATTTGCGTTATAACTACCAGGCACCAATGTTGAACAGTTCTCCAATACTTGCTGTTACACCCAATAGAGAGAGATAGAGAGAACCAACGATGAGATAAGAACAAGAAGGAGAAACAAAATGAGAAAAACCAATGGCCTTTTGATCGATGCCGATCTTGGATGAAATGATGAGCTCATTGGCTGCAAGTAAGTTTTCCTGAGATGAGAGAGAGAGAAGAGCACTGCCACAGGCCAAAACTAATTCAAAGTAATAACGCTAATCAGTGCATTCATTTTCAATCGTTCACTGATATGCGCCGTTTCTCTTCACTAATGGAGCTGTAGTAGTTGATGTAGGTCCTCTTTAGATGCTTGTAAAATTCTGAGACTTGCCATATGCCAACATGAGTTCACTGTGGGTGTCCATGTTTTCCCGAGCAGATGCACTGGAACACATTTAGATCAGAAGTTGGGAATACCGACTCAGAAATATAGACTTCCGAGTACAATTGAATGCACCATACTAACGTTAGCAGATACATACCCTCGTAGTCGCATATGCGTGAGGAAGTGTATAACTTAAACCCCTTATCCATTTTGGTGGCAGGAGTTTTAGATGTCAAGCTTAATATGCAATAGACATCGGTTACGCTCATCTTTGGTAGCTCCTGAAGGCATCTTGAGTACAGCAGCCAGCACCATATTCAACGTAGCTCGTACAGAGGACCTGAACTGGAAGCGATGCGACCTGTTTTACAGAATACTTCAAGCTCTGTCAGCTGAAAATTATACAGCACGTTTAGGCAGTACATTTGTTCTTAGCCTTGAAGAAACTCGAAAAAATATTTTAAAAGATATGTTTGAAAATCTCTGAAGTGGTCCATTAATAAAGGAGATATTTTATTTGTGCTGACTTTCTTCTACCGCTGAATGGGAATAGAACCTGTGCATCTCAATAGACCTCCATTTTTTTCAAGGTGTAACCCATCACTTAAGAATAGGGTCTGTTAATTGCAGTAGTTGTGTGCTATAATGGATTTACTAAGTGTGAAGAGGAGGCAACTTTAGAATAGGGAACCTGTGTGGGTTAATAAGTGTCAAACTACTAGTGAATTGGTTATGAGCAAGACCATTTTGGTGGCAAAATGGTCTTGCTCATAGAATGGGGAACATATTCTGAGTTAGAAAGACTTAATTTAGAGTTATTTGGACACTATTAACACTTGTAGTTTTGTGTTTGGTTACATCAGAATAGACCATGTTTATTAAGTATTATTAAGGGAGAATGACTATTCTTGTGGTACTACCACCTTATAAGGCCCATACTGAGCAAAGCATATTAAGATCTTAATTCATGTACAACAACTTCCTTACTTACTATCAATGAGCAGTAATCAGGAGGTTATTGAGGGAAAACTCTTAATGGCCTAGTAGTTGTAGAATATGGTCATGCAGAATAAGGCATCAATAAGTGCTTTATGATGACTAATAAAGAGCCAATATGCTGCTAATATGCATGCTAATAAGCAACTAGTTAATGGTGAATATGTGTACCTTAATATAAAGTGTTACCGAATAACGATATTATTACATATTATACAGACAGACGGACAAATAGACAGTGTGATCTGTGTACATACAGTGTGCGTGTCTTCCCTGTATGTTGTGAAGTGTGTGTGCAGCATCTTTACACACAGTGCTCCGTAAAACAGAGCTAAACTTAGAGATGTTGATTACTGGGCTTGGCTGTGTGTGTGGCCACAAGCTTGGAGTGGGGAGGTAGCATTTTAACTCAACTGGAAACATCCAATAAAGAGACAGTGTCACAGACTTCCAGGGGGCGGGATCTCAACTACCTGTCAATCAGTGTCTTGTTTACCTTGAACCTCTTTGATGTTGGCAGAGCAGGTAGCCTCTGTCTTATGGCACAGAAATTAAATGATATGACACACAAAATACAGCAGCACACTTCAATGAAAAGGGTGCTATACAAATAATGATAAGTGTAGTATGGTTGCCTGGTAGAAAACTACTCTGGGTGTTGAGTGCATTAGTGACATGCTCTGCCACTGTGACTGCTGCAAGGGTTCAAATCAGAGTTTATGCCACGCTGTCACATGTCTTTCTCCTGTTCTTCCTGTTGATTTTCATTGCGCAACAACTGATGTGTGTGCAGGAACCACACAACAGCATAGGTCAGAGAAATAAGATTAGGGGTGATAATGAAGACGTGTGTAAAAGTGCATTCCAAGCATTCCCTGGAAACAAAACTTTTGACATTTACAATTAAACTGGATATTTCAACTTTTAAAGAACAGTCAATAACTTATGAATTCATTTAAACCATTTACCAGTACCACAACCTTTTTTTAAAGATTAGACTACACATTACTGAAGAGGCCATGTGCTATTAACAGTATACAGTCACAGTAAATGGATGGTCAATGCCTCTAGGTGAGACAGCAGGTGGCTAGTGCACCTGTAATTCAAAGCTGTAAAAAAGCTGCATGTTCACTTGGTGACCAAGCGGGGTGCACTGATTTATGCCTTCTGAAAAATCTATAAAATTATGAAATAGAGGCTGCCCATTCTTGTTAAAAAAAAGCATTTTAAATAGTATTTTCTTCTCTGTAAATGAACTTGTATAGTCCTCTCTTTGCAGCGGAGGCCCCTTCCCTCTCTGTGAAGCACAGCTGCCTTACAGGTTTTAGTTCAAACATTGCCAAGATGCCTTTGACACGATGTCATTTCTCACCCTGGCACACAGTATCTCCTCTGTTCTTAAGTCATGTCCTAGTCTAGGGTCACCCCGTTATTCCTGCTCCTTAAGTCTCCGCTCTCCCGCTTTTTCTCTACAGTTCAGCCATGTCACAATAAAAAAAGCCATGTTTTCCCTCAATTGAACTTTTGACCATGTCTTGTATAAGTATGGTTGGTTTCTTAAGAGTGAAAAAGGGGGGCAGTGTTATGAAGAAGAGGCGCCCTCATTTAGATCCATAGGCAATCATTTCCTCCTCAAAATGGGGTTATAGAATACAGTCTCTTTTTGCAGTGTGGTACCAGCAACAAACAAAAAAGGGGCGCGAAGCGTGGCAGAACAAACAGGAACGGGGATCAGATGGGTGCAGAAGAGCCTTATTTGGGCACCAACTTTCCCGGGACATTCCGGGATAAACAATAGTGCAGTGTTTCCTCGTGGTAATGAGAGGAGGTAAACGAGAGGCGGAGGGAGGGATGAAAAAAAAAGAGAGAGAGAGATCCAAAGAAATTTCTGTAGATCACAAGCAACTTTTCAGTTTATCTGTGCCAGTAGTCCCAGGACATTTCCCACTCCTGTGCATCCTCAGTTGTTGGTAAAAAAAAAAAAAAAAGGTAAAAAAATACAGTGCAACTGAATCCCTTTTATGATGCATTGTGAAACAGCCTAGAAGAGCAGAATATTTATATATTTATATACCCCAACTAAAAAAAAAGCATTGTTTGAAGGTGTTCTATCAAAAAACAGCAAGAAAAAAACTGTACACAAAAGACAACCAATAAACAAGCACAACCATTAGCACTCAAGACTCTCCATTTATATTAAGTACCACCAAAATCATCTCTTGTGTCTCTGGTAGATTTCTCTGCCCTGTGCACATGCTAACATGTTAGCATACGGTATGTTAAGTGCCCATAGGCCCCTTTTAGTCACATGAAAGGTGAGTTGACCAACAGGCCAATTAACCAAAAAGACGGCGTAGTCCTTTAAGTATCAGCTCTGCAAGATGCGATGGCTTGTTTGATGAGGCGGTGGAACATCCGAGTGGATTCAATTATTCCACGGACATCATTACACATCATGTCATCTCATTCAAAAGGCCAATTCCCACGAGTTGTCCCTTCAAGTAGTTCTTTTGTCCGTGCTGCCTGCGACAGGTTTGATGTGCTTCCTCTGGTGTATTTCAATTGATGTGATGTGTTAATTGTACCCAACTAATACTGCAGTTTCCTTCTGGTGTCAAGACTACACAGAGCCCTGTATCCCTCTGTTCCTGTCTTTCATATGTCATCTTCAACTTTCATCTACAACTATGATTATGCATTAGCATGATTCAAAGCACACCTGTTTGATGGCTCAGTTCTAACTGTCTCTTTCTTCAGTATCAATTGCTTTTCCATTTTCCTTCAGTAAACTATGATTAAGGACCAAACCAAAACAAGATTCTCTCAAGTAAGGCAGCATCCATGGCCCTATCATTTAAACTTATATAATTACTAACAAACAAGTCAAAAGCTAGTCTCCCCCAATCTGCTTCATAGCTCAATGAAGACAAATCTCTGTCCATACATTAGAAATCCACTGATATCTCAAGCCTGTGTGGAGAAATCACTGGTCTGAATTCTCCTGCTACTGCATTTCAACCAAACACCTAGCCTAATCCTTCTATCATATTCAGTGATAACCCCAGTATGCCCAGCCTACATTAAAGCACATGTCACACATTTGACCACCAGCCCAAAATGAGTGGCTAACGTATTTGAATTAGTGGTGCTAACAACATGCAGGCTCAAGGTCAACGATATATGTGAAATGAATGGATATCGTCACAGTCATGGCTTTCTGAAGTTTTACCAAAAAAAATAAAAAACAAAGAAAATGTCCCACCATAATCACCATGATATATTAAACATAACCAGTCAAATTTATGCAACAAGGTGCTTCAAAATGTATTGGCATCATCTACACTATCGGGGGAACCTGTGGTAGAAGTACAAAGCTTCTATCATTTATTGTTCTTGAGTTATCGTGTTCAAAAGAATGTGTCGACAGCCAGCCAGCATAATGTCCCACACCACCATGTGCCATGGTGGTGGGACATAAAAATAAAGAATGCAGGAGAAGAGCTAATGTTTGATAGTCAAGTGTTGCTGTCATTCCTTCCATTCAGCCCACAGACTCAGCTCAGCCCTGTGAGTCACTCCACCAACATATAGAGGAACAAGACCTGATTGTTGAGTCAAACATCCGACTGACCACTGCCCCCACCGCCACATAAAGACTCTCTGGGGAGTTGAGACACAGCCTCAGATAAGAAACCACAGTCCAGCGCCTGAAATTGAGTGACGTTTTGCTCCAAAATGGAATATCATATCCATAATGAAATATAAGTGACACCTACTATAAATGAAAATGATGGTATTTGTAAAGGATAGTAGGTAAGTTCAGTCAATTGGTTGACAAAATAATAAAAATAACTTTTAAAGAGATTATTTTTTTATGCCTCTCCTTTACTCACACTCTTAATCAGTGTTTTTCTACTAATTGCTACATAAACCACTAATGGTGAACTACAAATCCATACAAATCCCACCTGATGACCACAAATGCTGTGTTACACAACGATGAGAACTTTGGTTTTAGAATCTAACCAGAGAGCTGGTGCAAATAGCAGCCAACTGGTCTGTCAACCAAATGCTAACTATGACACCCAAAATAAAGTACATTAGAAAGCACTTAGGCTTTTCATTTGGATAACTCCTCCTGGGATAGTCAATGGTAGGAACACATTTTACCCCTTTTAACTTAAAAAAAAAGGGTGTCCTGTTGTGCGCCTCTGGGACAGGTGTTTGTTGGGCGCTTGCTCTGTTCTGCCTTTGATCAATGATTCATATCCACTGATGATCCAAAGTTCAGAGCGTCTGAATCTGATTACTCTAAACATTTTTAGTTTAAAACTCCAAAAGCCAGGTGAAAAGTCCATGCCTTTGAAAACTACAACGCAGCCACAATTTGGCCAGGTCCAAAAAAGAAAGCTTTTACTGGAAGCATTTCACTGCTAAACATTTTGAGTGGATTCACCAACTGTGCAATTCAATTTTCCCGTGCTAACTGCAGGCATAGGGACTCCAACCTCCCCAGCTGACATACATGCAAAACAATATGGACAACACATAGCATAACCTTGCCCCTGGGTGCTTACAACCTAGCTGGCAATGTATGACTGGGTTAGCTGGCCTACAAGGCCTGCATCACTCCGATGCACACACTTATGCACACAAACCAATATATACATGAGGTCTGACATACACATACACACACACACACACACGTCCAGAGTCAGAGCCCTCAGCCTGAATCTGTGCCAACACAATGCAGCACTGCAGACGTGGGTGTGGCTGCACTCAATGGACCTTTTCATCAATATTTCCAAATGTGATGCTGATATGCTGGGCCAAAACTTTGAAATGAAACACCCATGTGAAATGTCTTAAGTATTAGTGCTCTCCAACTTGGAGCTAGAATGTTTGGTACTGTCAACATCGCTAGGGCTCTATTCATGAATTTGGACACAATACATTGCTGCAGAAATACGATCCGACATGGATCCACAACCAATATGTTATGACAATCACGCCAATGGTCATATATAGACAGGTGGACACAGTTCTGTGGAAAACCATCTGTCTCTCATTCATAACAGATACGTTTCTTTTGAACACTTGGAAAACACGGCCAAACAGTAAATGACTCAGGTTATCAGTAACTGTTGGGTTTACAGTAGCTGTGTCCCTCAGTCTATGACTTCACTGGAAAACACCCATGGGCCATAAAGGCATGGGCAGCGCCGCTTACTTTTCCAGATAAGCCAGAGAGCCAAGGTGAGGTGAATGTCAGCTCAGGATGGCACAGTGACACCAAACTATCTGGTATAAAAGGGCTGATGTAATAGCATGTATAGCACAATCCCTTTCCACTCACTTATTTTTAAAGAATGGGTTGGGAATAATGGCATGTTGCAAGTAAGAGTTCAGAATTGGGATGAATTAGATTAGAGTTTACGCTTTTACTGGTCACCCTATCCAGTCCTATCTAATATTGGCACTGTGGATTCTCTATGACAGATGTGAGACAGCGGGCCTCCGTTCAGAAAACATTAAGATAACCACAGCCCGGTTCTTGGCATGGCTAGGAGGAGGCATTTCATCTGCAACCCAAAACCACTTGGGCTAAGACTGACAATCATTTTCACTGCAACACAACATGCACAAGATGTTGGGAAGAGCCAAAGCAAACACACAAAAACACACATGCATATATGTATGCATGCATATATGCATGCATGCATACACACAAAAACGGGGGGGAAAAGCATGCATAAACACACACTAACTTGCACACTAATACACACACACACACAAAAGCAATAATGTAATTAATTAGGCCAGATTCAGTTGCATTCCACCAGTGTGCTTTGATGATGACGGAGGGTTGAGTGACCTGAGTCAATTTGCCTCCCTGTATAGGATGTGTTTGACAAGCACTAAGTAAATGTGCTCAGCCATTAGGAAAACAGGCCTATCTTTTAGTGCAAACACTAATCCCACTCACTCTCGAAGCCTGTGTCAATAAGGAATTTCTCAATGCCAGCAAGTTGCTTGGATGACCTGCTGCAGCTTAGGCTGTATTAAAGGATCTGTGCAAGTAAGAGGAGGAGGAATTTGGAATATAACCAGCAGTCTAAAGTAAAAATAAGAACAAATAACAATAATAATTGTTAAAAACAGACTGGCAATGTGAAACGCTGAGGTGAACTCATTTTTGCTTCAACAGGAAAATGAACCATTTCCCTCAAAGGAGAACACGTGATCTAATTGTTTTTCATGCATTACACTAGTGGTTATCAAGCCTGGTCCTGGAGTACCACCGCAGGTTTTCACTCTAGCCATCTAGAGGGGACTGATCTACACCTGGGACGTCAGTTGAATGCAATCAACTACCTGGTAGGATAGAAAACCAGCAGGGCTGTTTTTTAGGATTGAGGACCAGGATTGAGAACCACTACCTTAGACTACACATGTTGTAGGCTTTGCCTTAAATGTTCATGACAACAACATCTGCACTCCATTTTTTTCTAAACAAATTGCCTCCCATATAACTTGGTAAATGTTAATCAAGTCTAACAAAACTTCAAGGGCAGTAAATTAAGTTTATTATCCAAAATTTTGAACACAGGGAAACGCCTTACTGAGCAAGAGCACGCTCTTGTATGGAGATTCCCTTACATGTGCTAACACACACGATAACTTAGGACAATTCTAGGATGAAGAACAAGGCAGGTCTACGTAAAACTCCTCCACTGTACATACTGATTTGTATATGGAGTTATCTCTTCTGAGTGTGGAGGTGTGTGATGAAGAATCACAGGGTGGATTTATGGAGTGATGACAGATTTCTAGGCTACTGGCGAAACGTTAATCCAGCTCTTTGCATGCTCACAGTGTGCATGCGCCTATGTGCCATATCACCATCATCAGATAACCTGTGCAGGCACAGAGAGTACAACCAAAGCTGCTCTTGACACAAAAAACAACGGGGTTTCACTATAAGGCGGGAAAAGAAAAACCAGTCCAGACACCAGCGGAAAGAGAGGAAATGCGGGAGGCGCAGAAAGAGCTTCCCAAATCTGGCGGCCATACAGTGAAATGGAATGTAAGAGTGAGGGGGAGTGAGGGGTGGGGACACAATGTCCTGGAAAACATGGAGTCATGTCCCAATTCACAGTGTTCAGAAACAGAGAAAGTCAGGAAAAAAGATGAACTAAAAACAGGTGAACCAGCTTGAATCATCTATACTGCACTTTTAAAGCCTCTTCTTCTTTACTGTATAAGTGATTTAGCCAATGTCTCTTAAGACACTGTCTAAAATCCATCAGAAACATGTAGTTTACTATTAGTCTTCCAGCGGGCCATAAAGGCCACATGAAAATGTCTTTGGAAGTAATACAACTTATTTTCCTTTCTCACCCTCCAGTGCACGTAATTTCAGTGTCCTTTAGCATAAACAATCTCATTATTCCCCCAAACCACTGCAAACAATGCAAAACACTACAAGGAAAAACTTTCAGGAAAAAAAAGAAAAGGCTCATGTGGAGGATGAAAAGACAGCCAGTCGACCTTTCACACAGGCTATGTCAGAAAAATGACTACAGGCAATACAGTACAGGACAGAGATTACTCAGCCACAGAAATGTAAACCAAGCTCTCTCTGAGTATTTATGAGGCCAAAAGACCCTCTTATGCTAACAGTGCAAAGCTACAGCTAATTGTTATTGTAGATCAGTCACTGAGGGTGAGGCTGGGCTAGGCCTCAGCTTTCCCAGTTTCTCAAGTTAACACAAAAACCTAACTGCACATTGAAGGATGAGGTTACTGCAAGTAAGCCAAGAGGACGGGTGAGGATATGAGAGTACAGGTTCTCTGAAGCTGTGCAGAGAAGTAGAAAGACAATTGGTTCTTTTCCAACAACTGTGTTGATGTAAACTCTTTAAATCTTCCATATGATGTTATTCCATAATAAGATATATCAATGTTGGAACTTATATGCATTTAGTTTATGGTCGACAGCTGGCATTTGACTTGTTTAAATATGTTTGTAAATGCCTGCCTTAACTTTTCATGAGCTTAGCTTGAGAATTAATGTCTACTGCAATCTGGCATGATGTCAAACAACTACAGCCAAAAACTTTCTATCAATAAATCCAAGTTGTGTACCGAACATTGTCAGCCCTGTTTGAGCTGCAGCTGCCAATGCACTTAATAACAGAAATAATTAATTAATTTATCTATTCAGCTAATAAATATAAGAAATCAAAAAAAGAAAAATACCCTGTGAGGCTGCAGAATTATCCATATGGCTTTTAGGTGCCAGCCTTGAAGAATTTTGCATTATTTTATGTATTAAACACGGACATAATTGCAGAATTTATGTTTAATTTATGTTGGGGTAAATTGCTTCATAAGGTAGTTAATTTTCCATCACTGTGCAAACAGAAAATTTGTCTGGTGTACTCTCGGCCTATGTAATGACGCTTAAGCGTGTATTGATGTGCACTGCACCCAAAGAGGAAGTAAATTAAGCTTGAGTGTCACCCATTCACCTCCAAATGAATCCCTATTGGATCTTGTGTGTTGGATACTCCAGTGTGTGTTGTGACCTCCTCCCTGCCATGTGCCAACACTCAGAGTATGTTGGTAAAGCTCTCTCCACTGAGCTAGCCATGTTGAGGAAAAGCCGGAACAGGTGGTCGTATCAGCATCACACCCATATGTAGGGCACATGTCAAGCATTAGTTGGCCAACGTTCAGTTAGCGCCAGGCTACGCTGAGGCAAGACGATGTAACCAGAGGCCAGGTGAGAGAAGTGACTTAGCACAATCACTATACTGAAGCTAACCCACGTGGTCACGGCAGAAAGGAGGTCAATCCAATTAGTTAGATCTGAGAGACAAACAGCGGGACTCTGTCCAATCCTGTGCCAATCCATGAGTGCCTGTCACCTTCAAATCTTCTCGCTTCAACTACACAGGTCTGTTTAGATGTTAACTGCAAGTAGTCGATACATACATGCCTTTTTTTCTGGCTTCAAAGACTCAAACAATCCAAACAAACTGCAAAAGATGCTAGTTTCTACATTGTTTGGATTCCCATCACACAGCCCTATTCTCGAGTAGCAACAATTTGTTTGGCCATTTCATTACTTCTGATATTGGCAAATGCAAAGAGAAGGGTGGCAGGGTGGCCCGGTGGTTAAAAAAACAACAACAAAAAAACGCCCTTCAACCCAGATTCAAGCCCTGTGTCGTCCAGCTGAAGGGTGATCTCATTAACCACCAAACATCAGTGTCCTTGAGCAAGACATCGAATCCCCACCAGCTTCAAGGATGCTGATCCTGTGCTCTGACCTCCCTGGAGGAAGTTGAAAATAGAATTTGCCAAAGGGGTGGATAAAAGCATAACATTATTAGCATTATGAAAAAACTAGGACTAATATGGGCTGCATGTAAATGAACAACGCTATGCAGAACCTAAGCCTACATCAAGTTCTAACCCTTTAGTTTGTCGTGGTCCTTTTACACTTTACGCCTAAGTCCAGGGTTCACTGGGTGGAAGTAGTGATGTCTGGTCCACAGTGGACATATAGGCTGTTAAAGGCTTTATGTTGGGTGGGAACCGTAACTCAGAAAACACACTACAGTGCCTCTTCGGGGCCATTGTTGGGGATGAGTCAGTCACAATACCGCAACATTCCCAGAGGCACAAACGCTTTATTCTTAGCATGGCAGTGACACTTATCTTCTTACTGGGAAGGGCCAGTGGAGCAGCTCAGATGGACAGACAGCTACAGTAGCTATTGGCTAATGCAGAGAGAGGAATAGAGAGCGAGAGAGAACAAAGAAGGAGATAAAGACTACTACAGTTACTTTTCGTTTCCTGCCATGATAACACTGCATGGGTACAAAAGTCGCTATCTAATCTCCCCTGAAAGTTTTTGTGTCCATCCTTGTCTGAGCCATAACAGATGATCCAACAGCAGTTCAGAGACAAGCTCAAATCTAGACTAACCTTCTTCAACCTGGTGCCAGCAATGAAAGACAAACTACAGGAAAATGTGCAGAGCTGCACATCATGTTGTGATGTTCTTTCCATGAGCGACTTACTCCAGGGTGACGTCCTTCATGTTCTCTGCTCCAAGCCTGCTCCTTTCCAGATGTGTGTGCTTTCACACCAGGCCTTACTTCACCACGTCTGGACATATGGGGAGCGCAGGCCGACTACGAACCACACCGCCAGATGTGAACCTCACAGCACAAAGGTCAGCTCTGTGGATTTACATAGCTTGAGCGTGGAGTAGAGGGCGCACTTTCAGCATTTATTTAACAGACTTTATTGATACTCAAAATCATGAGAATGGAAAATCAGTCAGGGGAATGGCCCTGACAGGAGGCAGATTGTAGATTGTAATCGTTGGTATTGTGGAGTTTTATATTTACCTTCAGTGTGTGGAGAAATACACTATAGATAAATAACTCAATAAGCTAGCACTAGTTGTTAGGCCCCTTACAGCCAATACTTGATACAGCAGAGATCAAAATAATCAGAAGAGAACATTTTTCTAATGTTTTGAAGTCTCTTTCTCTGACCACTCC
>CABFOQ010042171.1:0-13208 GCA_900660455.1 Gephyroberyx darwinii
TCTGCTCGATCTTCTTCGCCCTGCTCTCCACCACCACCACGCCGTCACCGCGGCTCTCCACCTTCAGCTCGGCGGTGGCGGTCTCCATCTCCACCTGAGCGATGGTATCCACGGCGACCTTCTTCTGACGCAAGGCCTTCTTCTTGGGGGCCATAGCGTTTGATTGTTTTGGGTTTGTTTTTTATAGGTACTAAGTTTACTTCACTGAATAGTACAGTGGGTCTCTTCTGAGTTTGGTGTGATTACTTGACAGACGAGGACACTGGCTCACTTGCTAACGATCCAACTGATCAACAAAGGTACGATATTGGCTGTTTCCTGACACTGAGATAAGTGCTGACTTCCTTTGACAAAAACACAAGCACTCCGCTGCTCTCTCTCTGGCTGAGTCAACCGCGGACCGACAGACAGACAGACAGAAAGAGTGATAGGCTGGATGATGTAGCTGTATATTTTCTCTTCCTCTTGACAGAAAGAATGGGAAAAGGGACAGACTGGCGGATGTGTGAAGGTGTTTGGGGATTTGATTGGTGTTTCAGTGCAACACACCACACAGCACCTGAAAAAACAGAAGAGGGAAAAGACAAAGTTGTGATTGTCTTTTTGCGAAGTGCAGACACAAACTGTTCCAACCTCTTATTTAGAAAAGCCTGATTCTCAATAGAAATGAGGCCGATGAGATATTGAGAAACTGTGTGAAGCAGGAAAATGGCAACACACGTGTTTCCTGTTCACCAGTGACTTCTGTACCGCCGTTACCCTACGATGACCTCTCTACCACGCTGTAGCGTATTTTTAAACCTTGCAATAGAAGTGTATCCCTGTTAAAGGAGAAACTATGACACACCTAGCACGCTTCCCAAGACTATTCAAGACTGACAACCTTTTATTCTTTCATGATACTCTGTCCTGAGGGAGGCATCTCTTCTAAACTCTCTCTCTCACTGTAAAAGAAGGGGGGTGGCTGTGTGACTGACAGGTGTGAGTGTCCCTCGCAGAGGAGGGCTTCCAGAAATGAAGTCCGGGTCAGGTTTATGGTTTATCGCGGCCCTACATACATGTGGGCTAGCAGTCATATTTATTGCACTTACACACTTGTGTATTTCAGCCACAGAGCAACTGGGGAATCTTATTCATGCTTGCAATGAGCCGCGGGTGACGAACTCGCGCTGTAACAGAAAGCCTAAGGATCACACTCGAGTGCTGGAATGCAGAGGGCGTCTGAAATGAGCAAATACACTTTCTCTATCGTGGGATGAACGCGTGGGACAACTTTTTGAAATGAGGGAGCAATATCTCCAAAAAAAACATAAACAACAAAATGCTTTTTTTGTTTTGATGGAGAACATGTTTGAACTGTATGGCTGCCCATCTGCTCTTGTTGTTTATGTCAGTATGAAAATATTCAATGCACAATATAGAAACACCCAATAAACTAGTGTCAATGCACTTTTGGTTGATTCACTTCTAACTGGACCGGTGGAGTTTCTCGGTGAACAAAAGTTACAAGATCGCACCGGATGGCGGTTTGGAAAGGCACGTCTTAAAAAGAGCTGATGTGCTTTCTGCTAACATTCCCTGGAAAAACAACAGTTGACAAAAAGCACAACGACACATCAGTCGCGTCGACTTCTTCGCAGGGCTTGAAAACACCCACAGCAAATTCACTCACAGACACACAAGCACACGCATGTCCTCTTTCTAAAAATATGCCGGGGGGCAAACAGCACAGCATAACCCTGGTGCTTAGATTACTACCCTCCTTCCACTCCTGCCCTCTCTAAAACCTGTTTGCTCCTGGATGAAGACACACACTCATCGCCCCATGGCAAACACAAACCAATCAGTGGGATTTGATTGATTTATCTGCTTTATCATTTCGTTAAAACCACTGAAGTTGTGTCCTTTCTCTTCCTGAAACAGAAGCAGGTCTAAGTCTGAGTTTCATGACTGTAATATGTATTAAAACATGGACGGTGTAAATAATGTGCCAAACTCCTGTTAGCGACCAAACCTGTCAAGCCAGAGAGAACCTACCAACCGAAGCTGAACATTTGAGTTGTGATCAGGCATCTGGGTCGAGATGCTGGCGGTGGCTCCTGCTGGGGTCTATTTCTGTCCAGCATGTTGTTTAGATTAATAGTTTTGGCCATATATTTTAAAGATACACTTCCTTGTGACCTACAGGTGATCTAACAAAACTGACCTGGTTTTAGGCTACTCTCCTTACATTAGGGTCACCTTCTACTGTTGGGTTACACCCCATTCTGCACAATGCATGCCCACCATTGTCAAGATGATGAACGTCTTTAACTGTTTCCTCACCTTCATCTTCATAGTTAAACAGATTTAATAGGTGAAATCAATCAAGAATCTCATCTTTCACCTGGATTCCTATTAAGACTCACCTCACTGTAAATATTTGAGAAAATATTAGAAAAAACATTTTAGTATAAAGTATTTTATTTAACCAACCTAGAATTGCAAGGGCTTGGGAACATTCTGGCCATAAAACATAGTAATTACTTTTTGTCATCATTTTCTCTAGAATAATTTGATGATTCTGTTCAGTCATTGAAAATCATTGATTTAGTGCTTCAAAAACTCCAAAAATGATTGAACCTGTTGGATATTTGGGTCACCAGACAGACATTTGACATCATCTGTGACCTTTTGGAATTGGGTTTCATTTCCAAACTGTAGAATATTTTGGTTTTGGAGTTTTTCCATGTGCTAGTAGTCTACTCTACTTCATAATCAGGAGTATCATTCACTCCAAGTAACACACACTAGGTGGGCAGTAGAAAATATTTCTCAGTGGCTCTAACACCTAAGAGGAGTTAAGAAGTTAAATGGTCTGTAGGCATTCAATCAGTTTTTTCTCAGGTGGTGTACCATCCCCTTCCAGAAACCCCCCAGAAGGCTGGTGTTATATTTGCCAGTGTGGGGGGGTAGGCCGGCTCCCAGTATGGCGGATGACAGAGCAGCTGTGCCTCCCACTAACCTTGGTCCCAGATATTTCTGAAGGCTGAGAGTGCAAATATTATTTTCATGTCACTGAATCACGAGCTTACCAAATGCTTTCGCTAAAGACTTGCATTGATTTACATTTAGTGCACATTTGTCGGTTATTATGGGAGCAAGTCTGTGGAATCATCGCGATGTGCTTACCTAGGCCATCTCTATCTTGAGAGATGTTGCTCATGGGTGGATTCGGTCCAGTACACTGCTCATCAGTAAAATGAGCATTAGCTAACATCTTGTATGCCAGGATGATGCAGATATGTTTTGGCCATCGTCTCCGTGGCTCCAATCTCACCACAAACTTTCGCCTGAGAGCCATTTGATCCAAACATTGAAATATCACTCTCCCCCCATGTTTTCACCGGCTTCCCCCTCTGTGGCCATATGATGACGGGCGCAGGTGCACTACATGAAATAAGACCTATTGACCCAGAGTTTTGAGAAGGGGGCGCATGCTGCAGGCCTTTGAATCATCAATATTTCCCCCCCATCTTGTTAATTCTGATATACCAAGGTTGTAAAATGCTCCTGCCAGTGGACATTACTGTTTCAACCATTAAAAGGGGTATTGCGACATCGTCAGTAGTCTCTATGGTCTCCAACTAACTGTCCCAGCGCGAACCCCTCCTCTTCATATGACACCGACAACAGCTGCCACCCTGTCCTGTCCTGAATCCCCTGGTCGGTCCATGTGTGGAACAGGCCCGTCGGCCATTGCACCAATGGGAGCTATTTAAAAAGACCCAAGTACAGAGATAGGGGGAGCGAGGAGGAGTGTTAGAAAAGGGAGGGGTAGGAAAAGAAAGACAAAGTCAAGTCTGCGTGTGGATGTTAGTGATAATGTTGTGGTTGGGTTTTTGATGCTGTAAGGATATTTTGATTGTTTATCATGTTGGTTTTCATGTATTATTGTTTCATCTGCTGCTCAGTTTTGTTAAGTACTATTCAAATAACATGTATTATTGTTATTATTAGGAGTAGTAGTAGTAGTAATAGTAGTAGTAGTAGTAGTATCATTATCAGCATTAGCATTATTATTTCAAATGCCACTAGATGATATTACTGGAGGACGATCATAACTGACTGAACAAGTTTAGATTTTATGTTGGGGATAAAAATGGTGGAGACCACAGGCAAAAGATGGCTTGACACGACTGACATCACAACACACATTAAAGACCATGTTAACCTCCAATTCAATTCAATTCAAGAAATTAAAAAAACTAAAACTAAAATAAAACTGGAGTTATGAGGTTTTCTCATGCTGGCAGCAATATGAAAACTACCAAGTGAAAGGTCAGAATGTGAAAAACTGTAGTTTTCATTTAGGTGCACATATTCTCATGCCCCATTTAAAATCTATGATAATATATTGTAGTAAAATAGTATATATAGTAGCGATAATAATAATAATTATATATAGTAGTAAAACACACAAATCAGTCTAACAAGACTGTTTGTAAAGTGAGAAAAAGGGCATAGTGGATGAGGAAGATCATGGAAAACTGGCAGACAGCCCAGGCCTCTTTTTGAGAAACCTGGCCCAGGTCAGGGAAGCTGAGCAGGTATGAAAACAACGATGGTGTCCAGACCTGCGGGGGCAGCTGTTGTTTACCACCAGTTGATCCGCCTCACTTCATCACAACAGACCAGGACAGGAGACTGCTGGCACACTGTATGGTACACACACACACACACACACACACACACACACGTACATGTACACATACAAGCATCCATGTGCAATGCATATACAGGCACTCAGACACACACCCATAAACCCTAACCATAAAACACACACACACACACACACTCAAAATGCCGCTGTGCGTCCTTCCCCACCACCTCCATCCCTCTGTGCCAGTAGCAGTTTTCCTTTGCATATCTCAAGAGGGTATTTATAGGTGCTGACCCACACAGTGTGCATGTGTGTGTGTGTATTTCCCTGGGTATGTGTGTGTGTGTGTGTGTGTGTGTGTGTGTTTAAAGCTTAGGGCTGGAATGACAGAGACAGACACCTCCTGCAGTATCACTAGCATAGCAGGATCCCAATGGCAGCCGGCTGCTAGACATTGTTTCCATTCATACACATCTCTTGCCTTGACTTTAAGTAGTTAAAAGTATTGAGAAATAATGTGCTTGATTCTTACCGAGTGGAGCACTCCACGGACATGATGATTATGTTATGTTATCATATATGATTATGGTCTCTTTCAAGTAAAAGTTGAAATAAATAGTGTGTAAAAATGTAATTGAAGACATTACTGGTGTACAAGAGTGCTTCAGTCCTTAAAGGTACAAACCACTTTCTCATCATGCAGTAGAATAAAGTCTAATTTACCTCTTCCTCTCTCTGTTCACTTGGTTATTCACTCTTCTTCCTTTCCTTGGTTTTCTTGGTTTCTCTCTTTGGGCTTTCTTTCTTTCTTTTGTTCTTTTGCTTTGTTGATTTTCTCTCACTGGTTTCTCTCTGTTCCTCTTTGCTCTGTCCCTCTGTCCTCTGTCTGTCTGCCAGAGTGTCAGTGTTTAAGGGAAATCAGGGGTCCCAACCAGAGACTATGACACATGACCCTCACGTCACAACCAGCTCCCACCTCCACCATCCACCTACATTTCCAAATACAGGCACCCCTTTGCACCCTCCCCTCCAAAAATATCCCATAAGAGGCCAGAGATAGACAGGAAAGGAGGGATGAACTACTATGTGGCTCCAGTCCTGTGTATGCCATCAGGCTGTGCTCAAGTTTCTTTTATTTGAATGGTTATCTCACTCTGTGTGTTGCTTTGCTGTGTATTATGTGTTTAGCGTGTGTGTTGAAAAAACAATGTCACAAATACTTAGGAGTCAATGGAAACACAGTTTTTTCCCCCCAGACATTTAAGGCCTTTAAATAATACCCTCATTGATTCAGGGCTATACAAATAGACTTGACTTGACTTGAAGATGGTGATAGAGAGAGAGAGAGAAAGGGGAAAAGAGTGAGAGAAAAGAGATAAAGTAAGAGGAAGAGGGAGAACGAGAAACTGCTGTTGTATTATGTTGATAAGCAGACAGTAGTTTCCAGATTCTCACGAAATACCGAATTAGTCGATATGATTTGCCATATTGTTTTTAAGCATAAAATGACCTTAATATAAAAAAGAACTATAATAGTTATATGGTTCATTTTAGAAGGATACTATAAAATATAGCAGCGAAACTGTGAGTCCTTATTAAAGGAATAAATTGTAGATAGATAGATTGAATATATGATCACTATTAAGTACACCCTTTATTTTTCTTGATTTTTCTTCAGGAGACATACAACATACAACAGTTTGCTAGTTGGTAATTCAGCGTTTTCACTGACGTAAAACGAACAGGTGGCGAACAGTTTATGCTCCGTCAGCTGTTATGTGACGTAGTTCCGTCAATCCTTCTCTCCCAACCTACAATCTTTTTCCCTTACTGAATTTAATTGCGCTTTTTGGTGTTTAATTATTTATACCTGTGATACGCTTATTTTCTCAATATTAAAAAGCATTAAATAAATAAAATAAAAACCCACAGGCTGCAGTGGCGGACACGAACTAGCAGAATCTTTTTTTTTTCCTTTCTTCCACGATGATGAAGTAGTTTCCGGGCTACAGGGTACCAGCAGTAAACATGGCGGAGGAGCTGCTGGAAACGGTGGACAGACTTCAGTCCCGGCTCATGGAGAATCTGGAGCCCCGAAAGGTAACGATTGAACAGGCCGGGATGGAGAGAAGTGGTATTTAGTACCTACTGACTGCTACGTTTCGTCTCTCGGCCCGAAACTGTTTGCTGGCCATGGCAGTTCCGAGAAAGTCGCAAGGGTTTTTTAATGCTGCTTTCAAAGACTGCTCGTAGGCTCCTAATTCAGAAATCTGGAGTTATAAATACGTCTTGTCGTGCATTCTGGTGCCCCTTGGTGGGAAATAATCACAAAATAACCCCTGAAACAATATGATATCACAATGTAGTTTTTTCGTGGCAATTGTCTAGTTTTCTAATCAAGCATTATAGAGGTATTTTGTGCTGCAGTAGAGGACTGAAGAGGAGAAATACAGATTTGGCATGGAGTTGGATGTTTTAATTAATTAAAGGATTCAAATATGTGACAACTAAAAGTTAAATAAACAGTGAAAATAGAAACATCTAACAATGAAAGTTATTAATGTAACCTGTCAAACAACTGCACAATAATAAATCTTTTCACTTATTCACCCAGCATCCATGCTCTCTGCCCCCTAAAAATTACATCTCAATCGCAACTTAAATATAATAGAAAATCAAGACTTTCCCATTACTATATCACATCATTATAATGTGCCCCAGTCATATTTCCCAATTTGTTTGGTCGTTCATGTGCGGCTGTATCGTAATTACGACATCTCTGACTACACTTGAAGGCAACCTTTCATCACGTCACGGCAATGAAGGGGCTTTAACTTGCGTTATAACGTACTTCTGAACCCTGGGCCTTTTACTCGGTGTTTACACACTACAACTTGGTATACGCAGCTCCCACACGTTGCCAAAACAACATAATCATTTTTCTCCCAACGAAACTCCGTGGCAGAGTAATTATTAGCCATCATGCTAACGTTAGTGTAACGACAAGTATCGACAGCCACGGCGACGATTGTAAACTGTGATGAGCACAGGCGTCTGACAGCAGATCTCTGGCTAAACTCAACTAGGCCTCTTTACTGGTACATTGATTTGTGGCACAGTTGAACAGAAGTCAACTGGGCTCTGCTTTTAAAATGACGGGGATAGGGAAAGATGCACAGCGCAATCTCATCGCCTCTTTGTTTACTTGATGTGAAATTTCATTGTGCCTCTTGGTAGGGAGGTCAAGTCATTCTGCAGTCTCAGAAAATATATTTTAACTGTACTTTCATCTGCTGGTCTACCATCTATGAAAATGCAAAACGCTTATCTTATATCAATAAAATCAAAACATGTTCTAGCTGCTGCAACGTACATATGTTACACACTGTTGCACACAGACTACAACCACTCAATATGCAGAGTCTGACGTCAGACTAGTGCCGGAAATAAATTTCCTATTCAAACCTGCAAGAGAAAAATGGAAATGACGAGATGATTTCTTGTTTTGTCCCTGATAATCCATGCTTGCACATGTCCATGCTAGCATTGTTGATAGTCAGTGGTCATTGGCTAAAAGGATTCATGAATAACAGGTAGCTTACCTCCCATGTCTGCACCATTTAGGACACTTGCTGCCAGCAACCTTGTCAAGGCTGAAGCTATTCATTTTGTTTATCATGTATGTTTATCATGTACGTATCATGACGTGTAAATTCTGGGTATGATCATCACAGTTCCATTATCATAAAGCAAGGATTTAACCAAAAAATCATGGCTCCCGGAGTCTTCGATACTTTCACACTCAGCAAAACACCATTGCCTTAAAAAAGTTTACTACTACTGGAAATCAACGTGTATGAATTACTCACGAGGCAATGAACTAAAATGAATTAAAACGATTAAGTTTTACATCTAGAGGAAATACTACCTGTGTGGTATTATACAGTATTATTATTAGTATTATTATATAGTGGTATTATAGCAGTGATTTCACTCCGCAATTGGACGTGCCAGTCATTCACAAGACACGCTTTTATGCAAACTCTCCACAGGGCCGTTCTCTCTCTGTGAGCGTAAACGATACCATATTTGACCACTAGGGGCGCAAAGGATCGTTTTTTTGAGTTGCATATCTGTAACCCATAATAGGTCAGTGTTGCAGGTTACATGAAATAAGGAAACTACTAAATGCACAGTCCCGATTCTGAAATATGTCGTAGAATGATAGTTATTAATTTACTACCTCATAAGTACACAATTTTGCATGCAACATTTTTGTTTTCTCGTCCAGCTACTGAAGACTCTCAGAAGACTGGGGGAGCTTCCCATGACCGTGGATATACTTGTGGTAAGGATTTATTGATTCAGTGTAGCAGACTCATTATTCACATTCTCTTGCTTTCCACACTTGATTCTCTGCCAGTGCAGTAAAAAAAAAAAATCTCACATGGCACTAGTAAAATGTCTTACCACACCAGTCAGGCTTCAGCACCAACCCTTGGCTTGTTAGGAGCTGTTCTTTGAGAAAGCATGAACTAGCCATACATTGGAGACGGTTGCCTAGAGGTCAAAAAGACTATAACTGTACTGGGCAGCTCCCAAGTGTGAATGTCCATAACTGTGTGTATGTGAGGCAGGGCTTTGTTGAAAAAAGAGCATGTGTTTTCAGTCAACATTTCCTGGCTGGTACATCGATTGTCTGAAACCAGTTTCAAGTGAAAGTAAGAGTAAAAGTTGTAAAAGTAAAATGCTCATTGTAGCTCACTGATGAGCACATGGATTGAATCTGATTGAGAGAATCAGCCACTCTTCATTTAATATCTACCTACAGTGAGATGGGCGTTGCTAATGTGTTAACTGTGCTAGTAACCATCCCTTGTGCTATTAAACCAAACCAAGAAACCTGGCTTGAATGCAATAGGAAAGATGGATCAGTGGTCGTACACTAATTTTCCCTTATTCTTCCATAGGAAACTGGAGTGGGGAAGACTGTGAATTCTTTTAGGAAGCATGATTTAGCTGGGGAAGCGGCGAAAAGCCTCGTAGCTAAATGGAAAAAACTGGTTCCTCAGTCGGCTGACAGGTAATGTACATTTACCTTTTAGGCTTTAGCTGATCTTCTTATCCAAAGTGATTTCCAATAAGTGCTTCCATGCTTTAGCTCCTCTGCTTTTACAATACGAACCCGCTAGAGGTCATCTGGGACTGGTCTACTAACCATTCCCAGAGTTAAAACCAAACATGGTGAGGCTGCGTTGAGGTACTATGCTACACACACCTTGAACAAACTCCCAGAAGACCTTAGACCCAACTTTGCCCCAACTTTGACCATTTTTAAAAGTAGAAAAAAACCTAGCTGAAAACCTTTATGTTCTGCACCACTTATGATTAAATTCCTGCATTCTGATTTTTGAACTATTTTTATACACCTCTCTTTTACCTTCTTTTATTTGCTCTTTATCTTATTCTGTCTTTATGTGAAGCATATTCAATTGCCTTTGTGTATGAAAGGTGCTATACAAACATACTCGCCTTGCCTAGAATCATACAGAGGTGCATGGTAAAAGAAGTGAGAGCCAGGGAGTAGAGGTAGAAATGTTCATTACAGAGGTACTCACAGTTGACACAAGCCTGAGCCTGTCAGCTGGACCTCCCGTCTGTTCATTGTACAGAAAACTACAAAACTGTGATTCAGATATTTAAACCTTTCAAAAATGCGGATGCTTCTTCTCAAGCGTTCTGTTATTTGTGTCGGGGTGACCCTGCAAAGCTGTTTTTGGAATGTGCTAAATGTTGATTCGCTGCCGTCCTTCTCCCTACCACAGACCCGGCAACAGCCATGCCAAAGAGGGGCCACGGTCACACACACACTCTCGGGGGCCGGAGGCAAGCAGCCGAGGGGACCACAAACGTATCCGGGAAATCTCCCCAGAGGAAGAGCCGCCTTACATGGAGGAGGACGAGATGATGGAGGAAAGAGGCTACCATACCAACTACTCCCCCTCGCCCCCACAGCACCAGCACTACAGTCCCCCGCGGGGAGGGGGCTACCAGTCGGAGGAATACGAGAGCCCCGAGCCAGAGCCGGAGCCGGAGCCGGAGCCCAGTCCTCCTCCTCGCAAAGAGGTCCGCCACGCTAAGCTGCACAAAGAGCCCACCAAGAACCACCACCACGGTTCCCATGGCGACCGGAATAGGGACAGGGATGAGGAACGGCGGCAGAGACATGCACAGACGAGTAGCGATCGAGGAGGAGGAGGAGGAGGAGGGGGAAGCGGTGACGGAAAGAAGCGCAGCACAGACAGAGAGCCGCAGCAGAGTGCAGCACACAAGGTCGCCAAGCACAGCCGGCAGTCCACCCCGCACGAGAGCAAGAGGGAGAAGGACGAAAAGAAGAAAGGAGGAAGTGATGGTGTGTGTGTGTTGATATGTGTTCACGATAACAAGACACCTTAGTGATATCAGCAGGGTTCATTGCATGAGCCACTGGGTCATTCCTCTGGGGTTGCAATAATCCATTTTCTGACAGATGCATTCACTGTTATTAATCGCAAAGGTTACATATAAGCCTTTACACAATAGCACACTCATTTCAGGTGCAACATACTAGAACTATACAGCTGAGTGCACGCAGTAGAATATGCTTGCATTGGGTGCATGTTTTTGCACATTTTGTCATTTTCTTTCATTGTAACTGTGGACAATTTAAATTGCAGGTTCAGGCAAACATGCTTTTCCTTTTATTTACGTCTCATCGAATATGTTTCCATGCACTAACATCCCATCACCCTGATTAAGAAAACCTAAACGAGGTACCTGAGACAGACAGAGCAGTATTAGCTGGGATGCTTGATGTTAGCGATCTACAAAAGCTCCGTTAGTGTTTTTCTTTTTGTTTGTTTGTCCTCAATAGGAAATTAGTCACCTCATATCTGAAGCTTGGTATACAGTTATCTACAGCCTGTAATGTCTCCCTGTGTGTAACCAGCACGACCGCGGGTGCCCAAGGACTCCCCGGCCGAGGAGGAGGAAGACTTCTTTGAGGCTCCCACCATGTCCTTCGAGTCCTTCCTCACGTACGATGCCCCGGCGTCTGTCAAGAAGAAGAAAAAGCCATCGTCGTCATCGTCACACAGTCGGCCATCTCACCCCTCGTCTTCAACGTCGTCTTCCCATCACACGCGTACCACTCCGCCCGCGGCCTCCTCTTCCTCGTCCTCCAAGGCCAGCAAGGCCAACGGAACTAAAAGTACCAAGAGGCCAGAGTCAGGCTCATCTCGTTCGTCAGCCGCCACGACCCCAGAGAAACGCAGGAGGGTAAGGACAGCAGCAGAGGTTGGTGATTTAACGGAATTTCAACAAATTACATACAGATTGAAACTGTGATTTTATTGATTTGAAATTGTGTTTGTTCAAGTTGCTTACTAAACACTCTTAACATTTGTGATACGTACTGACACTGTATTTGACAGTGCAGTGCGTGAAAATATTGCAACCCAGTCAAAAACGTTTAGACTAGTTGAACTTTTGACGAAGCGGAGGTAAACAACCAGTAATAGACTTCATCCACCAATGAAATTTGTCGGCCTCCGTGCACGTCGGTTCTGAAACGCCCTGCAGGTGAAAGAAATAGAGGAACAGAGTATCACCGCGATCTCGTGTCTTTCCATAACTGTATAACCCAGCTGGGTGAGCGCTCAAACTGGCCTCACGGGTTCATTCCTACTATCTTACAACCTAGGTGGTTTCAACTTGTCCGTCAACTTGCCGCCAACTAACAGGAAGTGAAGGGAACTTGATTTTAAAAGCCACAAAAGTTTAGAGGCTCTTATTAGTCATTTTTATTGGCTTTTATTTATTATTGTTTTATTGTGTATAAAGCAGTTTGTCTGTTTGAGAAGTGCAAATAAAGCTTTTTGCTGTAACTCTGTTGGTGTGTTCAGGTGGTTGAGGCCGTCCCCACTCTCCCTGATATCCCCCTGCCAGTGATTCAGCCCAATTACCGACCTCTGCCCTCCATCGACCTCACGCCCCTGTCCCCTCAGAGACGGAAAGGTAATTCCCGTGGTCATTTTGTGTGTGTGTGTGTGTGTCTGTGTGTGTCTCTCTCAACACGTTAATATACACATTATACCTCAGAGGCCTAAAGGCTTCTTGCTTATTCATACTCAACATACTTGTGTGTGTTAAATGTCAAAATGAAGGCTTGACATGGTGACTATTGTTGTTCCTGGAAATCCTTTCCTAGGTCTTCTCAAAAAAGTTGTTCTCTCTAACTTTCTCTTCCTCTCTCTTCCTTCCTTTCTCTTTCAGTTCCTGTATCCAACGACGAAGAGGATTCCGGCTTTACGGGGAAACGCTTCAACTCCAAGATGGTGGTCTACTCAGGAGCCAAGACTGCCTACTTGCCCAAGATGATGACTCTGTATGAGCAGTGCATCCGTGTGCTGCAGAACAACATTGATTGTGAGTGGATGTTGTTGCGCAATCACACACACACACACACACACACACACACACATACACACACACACACACACACACACACACACAATAAGAGAGAGAG